>JBBMFX010000128.1:20252515-20272267 GCA_037832545.1 Rhabdalestes septentrionalis | reverse complement strand
AATAATAATAATAATAATAATAATAATAATAATAATAATAATAATAGTAATAATAATAATAATAATAATAATAGTAAGAAGAAGAAGAAGAATGAGAAAAAGAAGAAGAAAATAAAAAATATGTATCATACTACATTTTGTCATTTTAGGAATTTTTAAAAATGTTGTCAAAGCCATAATTTACTTGACTCAAATGTGTAAATAATTAATGAAAAAACATTTAAAAAACAATTATTACCAAAAGTATGTGAGAACATTCTTGATATTGCATAACCTTTAGTGGACTATATTCACAACTGAAAAGGCAGTCTTTTCAGCAGACATTTTCTGCTCTGTGCATTGGAGAAGTGGAGCAGTAGAGCTGTGCAGCAGCCAGAATAAAGTTCTAAATCCACACCAACCAGGAGATACAGCTTGTGGAACAAATCAAATGAAGCTTCATAAAGCATATCCCAGCCTTAATGTGGAATAAAAGAACACAGCTCAGTGAAGAAGAGCTGCAAACTGCCTTCTTTCTCTCACTGTTTCCCTCTTTTTCCTGTTACCTCACACTGGTATTTGGTTCCACCTTTAAGACCATAAGATTATGTAGGGTGGTTTCACCAGCTGTTAGGATTTGCATCTGCTATTGCAGGCAATTTATAGTATTTTCAAAAAATGCAATTAACCTTTTCCATATAAAATTGGCTTGATGTAAAAGTAAAGATTTTACTTATTATGGATGTTTTTAAAGCAGAGGGTGTGAGTAATACATGCATTGCTGTGGTAAATTTCAAAACATTTGTTGTGAAAGGTCAAAAATGGTGTAACACAAAGTCTTGTGGTGGCTTCATGCTGGACAGATCAACTGACCTGTTAACCCGAGGCTGGTCTCACAAGCAAAATTTCCTTTTGTGTGTTTATGGGTGTGTGTGTGTGTGTTTGAATCTTTAAAGGGCAGAAACAGAGAGTAGGTGCGGGGAAGGCGAGGCTGCTGAAGGGAAATTGAGAGGCTTAAAGTCTTTGATCTTTGGTTGCTTTGGCTTATCAGAAACACTTGTGGTGACACTACGACAATGGGAGTTCATCATATTACCCAGCCAGCACTGCTTTCAAGCCTGCCTGTCTATTAATTAAAATATGCCTTTCCATTTGAGGACTACAGGGACTATCTGAGCACCCATTTGAGCTTAGAATCAGTTTTTTTCTTTTCTCATTCCTATAGGGACAAGCTCTCACTGTTCAGCAATTTCAGAAATACAACAGCATTTTTTATTATATAAAAATACTCTAAAAAGTAATTGACTGAATTTAGTAAGCAAGCAGAAAGATGAAGTCAAAGCATCACATTTTTCATTGTAAATTAATCTTAACATGGCACAAGCATTAAATTTAAGCCCTGCCATTTAATACTTCTTGTAGCTTGCTGGTTTAGATGGATCAAGTTAGAAATACTTGGTCGCTGAAGGAGCTTGGCAGTGTGCAACAGGCCGAAGACCATCTGGGTATATCACAAGCCCCCAAATGAACAAACGACAAGGGAAACTCCTGCTGACAGCAATAAAAGTGTTGGCCTTCGGGCTTCCTATGTAGTGCCACAGAAGTGGTTTGATAGCCCAGTTCACCATCTCCACAATGCTGCACGCCTCTCATAAAACTCTCGGTGACCCACATAAAGACTTGGATGTCTGTTTCAGCCCCAAATGCCATTACAAGTGGAGGACTGGGAAGACCTTAACCTACCACATACTGCTCTTGTGTCTGTGGAAAGGAAGTAGGCCTTCAAAACATGAAGTGAGTTTCTCACCACTAAATTGCGTTGATTAGATCATACTAATTAACAGATTTACTCTACATTATTGGTGGCATTCCCATTGAGCAGCCAATTGTTAAAACAAGAGTGTGTGTCTCAGTGTTTTAAATGAGTCTGTTTTGTAGCCTCTTACTATAGCTCTTCACCCAAAGCCCTCAAAACATGTAGATTTTTTTCCCCTCGCGTTATTGTCTGTTTGGATTTCTAATGCCATTAATGGTCTCTGTGGGAATACAAACATACCGAAAGAGGAGTTACCAAAGTGGAAAGGTTTTTTTTTTTTTGAATGGGGATGGGGGGAGAATGTGTCTCAGCCCACTCCTTTGCCATGGAGTGTTCAGTAGCTTTTGCTTAATCCCGCTTTCATTTTTGCCGACAAATGCCAAGAATCTTGTCCGGAGACCCAATGGGACACTGATGGACTAACAAAAGGGGGATCCTTCCACTAGGCTGCACAGGGCACTCATAAAGCCCTCAAGAAAAATAGTGTTAGGCCTATACATTTTGACCGGCTTTCAGACAATAACCGTCACTACAGCTAGCAGGATTATTGTTTGTTTTGGAACTTCAATTACAAAACAATACCTTATTTAGTTCACAGGCTTCATGCACTGTGGGTGACAGACTTTGTAAATGGACTCCATGTTCTTCAGTAATAAGTGGACAAAGGTCAACGCATCTGATTAGTAAAAATGTGCAATTCACAGTGTATCTGGGTGCTGTGTCACCGTGCAAAATTAGGCCTGTATGTCATATGGCTATTTGGAAAAAAAAAGTGTGACCAATGGGACGTTATGGGTCACAAATCATGGCTATATTCCAAAATGAAAAGCCTTTTTTATTCTGTTCCAAGAAATTGCCAAAACACTTGCTATACACCCACCAAAGTTCACTAGTTACCATAAATCCATTTTTGGTTTGGGTAAAATTTATTTTCCTAGCTCATGTGGCTTCCCACGTTTAAATTATTGTGATCAAAATAACTGTTCATATTAGTGGGACCATAGCATTTCAGGATGTAGGCTAGAGTCTGTGGTTTAAAGGCAGTTTATAAAAGTCAATTGTCCCCCATTATTCTGCTAAATAAGCTTTGTTCTCTGAATGGTCTGCTGATTTGTTTGACCAAAGTTCTTTCTGATGTCTCACAGCCTCCTCAGCCGACTTAAATACAGTGACTTGAAATGGTAGGAAAAGAAAGGGGAAACTCTGTTGTTTAGTGTCTTTTTTTAGCTCCATTGCACCAGCCATTCAGGCAAGTTGATGAACTCCTCCAAAAGTTTATTAAGAGGAGGGAAACAAAAGGGCCCAAAACCTTTCGGCAAGCAGAAAGACAGTTTATAAACTGGCGGCTATTGTTCCTCAAAGGCAGATGCATGAATACCTTTGAATGGACTCTATCAAACTGACATAATCAAGCTAGACAACAGCATGTTAAAAGGAAAAGCTTTCCTTTCTACTGCACAGATCTGTATATTTCCTGCATTAATGTACATCTGCGGTGGGAGGGCTCCAGGCCGGGCTCTTACCCTTAGTCAATACCCAGAGCCGGGGTCTTTAGACTGTTTGAAGTAAAGGTCTGTGTTCCGCACGCCCACAGTGGGCAGCAGGTGTCACGAGTCTGGGAGAAGTATGGTAATCTTAAGCGCAGAAAGAAAAGGGTCGCCCTCCTTTTTAACGTTCTGAAACAGAGTGTTTTCCAAGTGAGTAACTTGGAATTGACTTTTTGTAGTATTGGATGTTGTCTTAATGCAAGTTATAGGATTTGCATTTCTATTACTGCCACAGAGGGGTTTGAAGGTTTCAATATGTTGATGTGCCGCGTGTAGAAGCCCTCTTGTAAAGCTGTTAAAATGTATTTGCCATATTTTTTTGTATGAAATGTGATATGGGCATAATTCACCATGGGTGATCAGTAATCATTTTTGTTGTTGGGTTTTCAGTATGTTTCAGAGTAATAAAGGCATGGAGAGATGCTAATTAGGGTCTCAAACAAAAGCTTCCTGCATTTAATGATACACTATAACTACACATATGTGATGTATGTCTTTTTCAGTCTATAGTCAGTCTGTGGTCTCTTTTTATCTTTGTTTCCTATCACATTGGCAGAGCCTTCAGCTCTAATCATTTAGACCACTCAAGGATAATTGTAACAAATAACAAGAAGTTCCCCAAACAAAGAGCACTCTGTGCATGTAGTGTGGTGTGGCTAAAGTATAATGGGTGTTGTGATTCGTGGCCCTTCTCGCCCACACTTCACTCACACTAAAGGGTAACATCCCACAAGAGACTCTCAGAGATGGAGGGACTGTTCACACGGCAAGGCAACACAGACACCCCCTAAAGAGACTGTTCCCTTGTACTGTATACTCTTGTTCTCAAAAACATGAACTAAGCAAAGCATGATGACAAGAGCATATTAGCATGCCATCTATTGCAGATGATACTTCTTTCAAATTGCAATACATTTCTCTATTTTTATTTTAATTTTTTCAATATTACAATATAAATTGTAGGAGAATAGGACTGGCCATGCTTGTGTTTGGTTATGTTTGAATATATATCACTTCCAGCAGATACTCTTCCCTAAGAGTTGATTTTTATTACTTGGATACTATTACAACAACATTACACATGTTTAACTTATGAGACATCTGTCTGATGCATTCACCAGTCAGTAAAGTCTGAGAACAAACCTGTTGAAGTTACTTCATGGTTATTGCCCTAATAACAGGATCACAGTGCTGCTCATCTGTCCAAAATAAAAGCCACAAATCTGACTCTAACTCCTAAACGTTTAAACAAATATCCTTATCTTTTACATGATTTTTTTGTCTGTAGAATGCTCTTTTACACACAGAAGTCTTCCCTTTTACTAAACAAAATTATTTTTCAAACACATCAATTAGAAATATTTGTTCTAGATTTAAATATTTCACAACTTAGGTCTGGCTGAATGTAAAATATATATAACTGCTGCAATAAAGTGTCTCTAGGGTGCGCAGCTCTTACATTTTTTTTAATTAAAGAGAAAAGGATCAGTTAGACAGGCTTTCAATGGACAAAATGAAAAACATTCTGCTCAGTTGAGCTGACAGTGGAGGCCAAACCCATGTAATGTGCGGCAGTAATTAAGCAGAGAGGCATTTGTCCTGCTTTACTCCTATGATTAGTGGTTAACACCATGGTCCAATAGCTTAAAAATCACCATCAGCCCACGCCACTTATGTCCATAAAATTTCCCATTTTATGCTCTTTAGCGCCTTCACCCCAAGATTCTTCATTAGCCTTATTTATAAGTCTGTTTTGCGGGCGCACAAAGACAATAAACATGTTCCTAGAGTGTTGCAAATCAGAAATTTGCTCAGATTTTTTCCACTAACTTAAAACGTGAAAGCGCTGGGCAGTGTGAGCGAGGCTGAAGGGCTCGGCAGCTGCGCCTCCCCATGCAGCTTCAAACTGGCCGCTTGTCGTACATTTTTAACTAATGGGCTTATTTATGCACCCACTGTCACTTTCTCCTCAGGCTACTTTCTACAATGATCCCCCCACTCCCACCCCCATCCCTTCCTCCTAAAGGCTGTTCCCATTCTGAAGCATAGCACATATTATTTTCTGCTGTTACTCCATGTGTGATTGAGAATGAGTGAATTTACTTTGGCAGTTGGATGATGTCTGCTGAACAGTTAGTGCTTGGTTAATATAGGCCAGATTGTTGTGTGTATGAGGCTGACTTTAGTGCTAAAAGATTGATCTCTGGAGTGTACTTGTTTTTTTTTTCTGACAGGGTGCTAAAGCAAAGCTTTTCTGTGCCTTAAGTGTTTGTATCTGGATGCATTTCAAAGCACCTTTTAGCCATAATCTCTAAAGAGGTTCAGTGATCCTAAATGACATTCTTTTCGAGTGGGGAGAAATCTTCATCTCTGTTTATTAATCTGCTTTAAAAAAAATAAATAAGATTATGCCTTTATTTGAAATAAAGTGGAAAAAAAAACTTCAGCCATTTAAGTTTAAGCCCAAGGCTGTCCACTTGGTGCCTGTGTTGATATATTAAGATTTATTTTCTAAAAGCCAAATCACTACTAAAACTGACAGTCAGCACTTTTTTTGTTTATCTGTGAGAGAGACGCATGCATGCCAGTGTGGAAAAAATGTGCAGATAAGGACTTGCCCTTAATAAATGGTACTTTGCTAAGACATAATGCTCTGATAACAAATGTCTTTGTAGCAACTGAATTTACTTCAGTGCTAGTTTTTGGCCTTACAGGAAATAGCTCCCATGTCACATGGGGCCTTGAGGCACCCTGGAATTACTTTTATTGCAGGGCTCAATGATTTAGCTATTCTTTTTGTCTGAAGTATTGAATTACCTTTTAATGAAACAGCTTTGAATTAAAACCACTGGTGCAAAAAGTGTGTTTTCAGGGATTTGAATATATCTATATATAAAAATATTTTAATGTGTTGAATTTTTGTATACATCCAAAATATATTTTCATTTGTAATGTATGAATTATATGAATGATATACATTCCAACTCTCCTTTGGTGTCACACTTAAGAAATGTACTTTTTCAAAACCTAGTGTGCCTACCTTTGGCTCTTCTCTTTTCTGAGGCGAGCATTTTGAGTGGAATTCAATTAAGGCATTGTGAGTTTAAAGGGCTGATTTTACAATCTCCTGCTCCTTTTACAAATTTGATTAAATTCCACCATTCTGATTGCTTTTGACCTCAATTACCAAGATCCATATCCCAGGAAATGAATTTAATATTAAAAAAAGGCAAAACGAGAGGGGTGTAAATGGACACCTGCTTTTCACCTGCAGTCTGAACAATGCTGGCAGGTAGAAACCGAATTAGAGCTTTCTCCAGTTTCTATTGACTGTCTCAGCATTTCCCACAAAAATGTCCACAAAAAACGTCCACTGTTCACACAGGGAGCCGAAGGAAATTCTACCGTCACCTTATATGGCCCAAAGGAACATTGGGGAATTTGATTCCTTGCTCGTAGCTTTAAATGGCAGAGGAGTGAACAGAGAGCACTGATAATTTTACATTCACCTAAAATGTGAAATTGTATTGCACAGATTTGTGTAGCCAATACAAACATTCTCCACCTTTCTCTCATGTGTTAGTACTTTTTAAGCCAAGGTGCAGATGACCATACAAATTTAAAGAGCACTTTGTAGATTACACCTCATTTCTTAACAGTTTTATGGACCAAACACTTAGTCGCTGCATTCCAGTGCATTCAGGACCCAAGAGACACAAGCCATCCTTGGCCACCCCTCTCTTCATGGAGTCGGCCCTCTCCCCAACCTCTTAATGGATTAATATGCAGGCAGCACTTTCCAGTGGCACTTGGGCACAGAGAGTCAATATGTCAGCATTTATTGATGCCCCACAGAGCTGCACAGGGTTTTCAGGCCTCTTTTCAAGCTTAAATGGCCCCCTAAGGTGCTGCCTCTATTGGGCCTGAAAGGCCAGGGAGGCCCCCGAGGCTCTCTGTTGTTTAAGGTGAGCACGCTCACACACATACGCAACGGACAAAAAAACCACTGAGCCTTCAAGCACATGACAAGACCTATAAAAGAGCATCACCCATCACCTCTCCTCCACATTTTCCCATTTTCCCTCCAAACTTTTTTCCCCCCTTTTTTTGTGCACGGCGACAGAAAGAAAAGGGACCTAATTGTTTGTTATGGGAGTTGGAGATTATAGAACATTCCCTCCTTTTCAGCTTTTTTCCCCCTGTTTTTTTTCTTTGCAGCTTCTTCTTTTTGAAAGATGTGCTTTGCTTTTATCCCATGGAATGAAAAGAATGAACATGGGCTAGATGAAGTTCCACACTGGCATTGTTCTTATGTGCTTCAACGTGTCATCTTCTGTTAAAAGCTTGCCTACACTTTTGCTACTGAATCACAAAGCTTCTAGAACTACATTCTTTTGACAAATCTAAGATATTACAGTTTAAGCGTTTTCAGAAGAAAAGCCATTTTTATGCAATGTAATATATTATACAGCATAATTACCCAAAAAGATTAACCCAATGAAAGTAAGCTTAGTTCGTCTTTCGGTGTCATAAACATCTACAGTAGAGATCTACACATCTACAACAGATATGGATTTAATTTAATAAACGACTGTTATAGACATGTGTGTGTATTGATGATAACGGGCATTTTAGGTGTCAGTGTGTTTTGTTTTGGGAATCTATTCTAGATATTGTAGTGTTGTTGTAAATGTTTACCATCGTAAGTTCATAATATTTATTGTAGATATTGCTGTATGTAGTCAAATATTTACTTTTAATTTGCTGTGTTTTGTTATTCATATCTACTGTAGATAATAGTATATATTCTTTTAACATCTACTGTGGGTACCAGAACATTTTGTCTTGTACAGAAACTGTAAAAGCTGGTGTGTATCTGTTATGTCTCCACATTGCCATACTTGCATTGCATATCTGAAGAATGGTAAACCAGTGTCAGTTTCTTCCTTGCTCTCCAATCTCGCTCTGTGTTCTGCTTTGGTGTTGGCTTAATTGCACTATGTGGATCTGCATAATCAACTGCATGTCCTGCAGCCAGTGTGCCCCTCTGTCTCCTGCTGCTGCTGTACTTCAGAAGAGCAGTATCTCTGCCTCAGATCCGCCGCAGACTTTAGGAGCGGCAGGTCGGCTTCAATCCAGCCCTGAGGACATGCAGATTGTTCTGTAGCAGATGCATGTCAGAGATAGGAGATTATAATAGTCTGCTTGTATAGTATTCCTTCCCTCTTCCTTGCTCCCTGACTGACCAATAAAAAGGCTGGTGGAACAACTGTGAAAACAAAAGGAGAGAAACTGGAGAGAGTTTGGATTTGGATTACAGATTTTGATGAGGACGCTTATTGGGGGGGCGTTTTTGCTTGGTATCTTTTAAGTGAAATGGATAGTGGGGCTTTTCGATTTATTGTCCGGCAGGGCCAAAGAAGACTCCGTTGTAACGAGTGGATTTTCCTCCGTTGTAAATTTGCATGCGATCGAAGAATGCCATCTGTTTTCCTTCTTAACAAGCTGTTGTGTTAGAATTGGCTCCTTGAAAACAGAGGGTGGTCTTCTGAAGAATCACTTCAGGTCTAAGTAATGGCCAACATACAGTACAGTACAGCTGAAAGAGGCTTCATGCCACGGCTCAGTAATGACCTGTGCTTCACTGAACGGGGTCAAATGTGTTTCTCCAATCTGCAAACCACCTCTTGAGGTGGACAGCGATGGTGTGTCACAGCTAATATGTGACACAGCCTGGTTATAACATTGTTTAGACTGCCAGACCTGATGAAGACAAATGTGTAAATGTTTGCCACCATGCTAAGTGCAGTGCCCTTTCAGGAATGTGCAGCTGTGGAAGGCCACATTTCCTCAGGCCTTTTAGCTGACCAAAGCGCTCCAGAGAGACCCGGGCAGGAGCGGCTGCAAGAAAAAAGGGCTGAGAGGAGGAAAGAGGCCGAGTGTGGCCGTGATGATGAATATCCCATCTGCTGGACGATTCACTGGTGTCGGAGGTTGATGGGGAGGATGGAAGAGAGGAGCTTGTGTTGGGCGGCCATGACTCCTCTTTGGCCCCCAGTCATTCTTCGCCCATAGCAGTTAATCACCACCCTGGGCTCAGACACTCTTAACGTGCCACACACACTAGCAATGACGAGTTCAATCAAACACTTTGTATAATGAATGTGCTTTGTGGATCTGAAGTAGGACTGCTGCAGATTTCTACGTTGTCAGCTAATCTGTCGAGTGCTGTGTGATTTTACAATTTGCTCGCAGTTGAAATTGTGCTTGTGAAACATTGGAGCAATTCTTTGATGGTGATATAATTGATTGTCCCTATGGGCCACTGAATGCTACACATTAAGCGAGTTCCATTGGGAGTAACTAGCCTGAATAATTAATAGGATTCGAATGATTCAAAATTAGACAAGGCAACAAATGATGTATGTTAGTGTCTTTTGGGGCATGATGAAGATTTCCTCACAAAGAAGCAAACGTCACTGACTCATTTTCAGATCATTTTTCTAATTACTGTGATCTTCAGTTCACATTCCGTAAACAGAGGATATTTGACACTGAACCCTGAAGGATGTTGAAGTAATAATGTTCTCTCAGTAATTCTTAATTAAGCTCCCACTTCACGATAAATGCTTGAGCATTTTATCAACATCCCTTGAACTTTTAAATGGAATTACGTCTGTCGTTGTATTACATTGTATTAAGTCCTTTTATTATGTCATTTTATCAGGGTGTTCCTCATTATCTCTGAAGCAGACAAATGGTTTGAGTTGAGCTCTTAATGGACTTATAAAAAACATAGATCTTTTCCAGTTCACCTTATTCCAAAGCAACCCTTCCAGCATCTAGCTGGTACCTATCAGGGGCCATCGCAAGCAGCATATGTTTTGCTGTGTTCCATTTATGCCGTAGCACATTTGTCAACTCTGGGACCTTGCCATGGTCCCATTTGCGTGGTGGGACCTTCGCATGCCAATCGTGGGATCTCTTGCCGAGACAAAGATGAGGTTCAGGTTTAGGCTGCGTATCTGCATCAGCGTCTGTTCCATTACCATAATCCTGTCTTCATTATACTGAGAGACAGAGAGAGAGGGAGACACTGACCTTCAGCAGGAACATGCTGTCAAACTTATTCTCTTTTTTATCGGGCGGTGCAGGCCCGGCTGAGGTGCTCCTCATGTGCTGTGATATGGAAGCTAAATGACATTGTAATTGTTGTGACCAGGGCAGAATGAGATGTGGCAGAATACATACTCATCAGTCATGCATGCACTTCTCTCCAAGCCTCTGGCCTCTCAAAATTGTATTGCTAAGATTTGTCACTCCGTTGTTGTTTTTTAAATTTTTTTTGGGGGGGGGTTGTTTTGTTATTTATTCAATCGTGTATGTGTGTGTGTGTGTGTGTGTTTGTGTGTGTGTGTGTGTGTGTGTGTGTGTGTGTGTGTTTGTGTGTTGGTTGGGGTGCGGGTGAAGAAAAAAAGAAAGTGAAGTTGAGGCATGGTGATCACAAACGTTAAGAAGACCAATCTCTCACTCCGACCAAATCTGCCCAGATAACCATGTGGGTTGGTGATGCAAAGCAAAGCTGGATATTGGTGGATTTTCTCACTTCGTTTTAAATCCAGCAGCATGCAGAAGAGAACAAATAAATTCCATGCTGTCTCTGAAATGAAAGCTCATGGCCACCCCTAGGTTTCGGAGGTGCCTTTGGAAAGTGATCTATAGACCACTGCGCTGGCCTCAAGTGTTGTCATGGCAAGTTAAAAGCAAATCGCTTTGTCGCAATCTCTCCTAAAATCAACAAAGGGATATGCAGCCTATGTATGGGGTGCCTCTGTTTGTATACGAGTATATTTTTACCTCACATTTGGGGGAGGGGGATATATTGGGGGGGAGGCATCTTTGTAAAAAGAAAAGGCAGAGGAATTGATTTAATTAATGCGGCCTCATGTCCTGCGGCCACATGTAATCCGTTGAGAACTGTGGAGCGTGAGCTCTGGGAGACAAAAAGACAGCCACCAGAAGACTCCTCAAGTGGCCTGTAATGAGAGTCTCTGTGTAATCCCATAATTCCTTGTTTAATTAAACTGCGGCGCTGGCCTGAAGTCGGAGCCACTTTGACGTCTCCCCCTTTGTTGTGCTTTTATTTAGGGAGCATTTGGAACTTGCAGCCCATTTCCACATGTGCTCTCCACATAAACACATACAAGCAAACAAAGAGCAGCACATGTGAGTTTTATAATCTGGGGTTGCCCTTGGATTTTATAAATGCTTTTGTGACCAGACCAATGAAACAGTACAGCGTCAGTGCCAGAGTAAGCATCCACACTCTGATATATAAAGGGAACAAACAGGGTACTACTGGGTGATGTCACTGTGGAACCACTATGGCAGTTCTCCAAAAATGAGTTTATGAAGCCTTCACAATAAGCTTTCATGAGATGACTTTTCCAAGAAGAACCACTAAGGAAGAGCACAGATGAGCATGTTTGTATCTTGGATCAGCAGAACTGACCAATGGATGAGCTGGGGTTTTGTTTATTTGATTGAAAAACCTGGCTCGATCAGTTACTACAGCAGGAGTTCCCAACTCTGGTCATGGACGGCCGGTGTCGAAGAGGATTTGGTTGGTTCTCTCTTCAAACATACTCAATAAACCTGGGTGGATGAGTTAAGTGGAGGTAGCTCAGTGGGTAGGATACTTGCCTCTGGACCATAAGGTCATGGGTTCGAGTCCTACCTTCAGCACCACCTTCAGCACCACTGGGTCCCTGAGCAAGACCCTTAACCCCAGATTGTTCCAGGGAGGCTGTCCCCTGTAGCAGGGAATGGAAGTTGCTTTGGATAAAGGTGTCTTCTAAATGCTGTAAATGTAAAGTCCACAGTATGTGCTTTAGCGTTTTCTCTGCTCTGCTCTATAATTGGCTGATGGGTTACAGCAGGGATAAAACTGTGCCACACTGTGTCCCTCCAGCACTGGGAATGTCCCCCCTGAGCTTAACATCGGCTGTTTTATTTCCCCAAATCCGCTCAACCTCAGTTGAGTTAACTGTAAGTGTGATAGGGTCACTTTATAAACCATGTGTCACTGGTGTCATTTGAATGTGGCGCCTTCTTTCTGCATTCCATCCAGTCCACTGCCACTGAGAAGTGTCAGGCAAGGTCAGGACCATCAATTCCTAACCCAGATTAATTAAACTGTATCATTCGGGACAATCGCGTTGCCTGCAGCTTATGGGCAGATGGTTCCTTTAAACCTTAATCTAGTTCTCTGCCGAACCCTTCTCCTGCTGGGCATTTCCACGCCGAACATCGGCACAAAGAGCCGGGAAAATAATAACCGTCATTAAAGCAGAGGCGTGTCACTCGTGGCTCCTGGGCTGGGCAGGAAGAGAGACAGAGAAAAGAAAGAGGGATGAGCCCCAGGGCCAGGACCGAGTGGAGCAGAGAAGAGAAGTGGGAGCGATACAGGTCAGCCTGCTTGGCGTGGAGCAGCTCAGGGCCCACTTCTCCTCTCTATAATCAACCCCCCCGCCAACAAGAGGCAGCCTGGGAAGCCCCTGCCAGCGCCAGCCAATGAGGAGCCAGGGTTCAGCCGTCCCTAATGTGGAATGGCTTAAATTTGGGGGGGGGGGAGTCATGGCCTGGATTAAGGCCTGCGTCTGCAGCACTGGGCCCCCGATGCTGCCAGGGGGATTTTCAAAGGATCAGCCCAGCGCTGCCCAAACGGGAAATAAATAAGGAATAAACTCAAATGAAATGATAAAGATGGGCTCTAAGACCTTTTTCTGCCTTCTGTGGGATGGTTGGAAACTCCTGATGTGACCCAAAGAATGGAGAAAGCAGATTTATCTTTTCTGTGTCTTTGAGGGAGTAATTGGTGGAGCTGTTCCCATATTTTACTGACAATACTAGGGTGCCTTGTTACCAGAGCATTTGCCTGCATTGCATTTCTCAAAATCTGCATAGCACCTTGGAATCCATTAATAAATGCACGGACTTGCAGCAGAAGTAGATAAAACGACTTAAAGATTGTTAGATGCGGCTATTGTTCCACATATGAACGATATGCTCATTTTTAATTTCTTGTGCATTCAACCCATCCTCGAATTACCACCCACACTTGTCTTGTCTCCATCAGTTGACTGATTTGGTCTCATTCTCTCTTGGGTTTCAAAGCGCTCCTCCAACAAGCCACAGAATAGGGATGGAGTGTTATCTTTAATTGACATGGATAGCTGCGTTTGACAGATAATCTGCGACAGTATTTTAAAAGCAGTGAGGACATATTGCACGGCCGGTGTAATGAAACAAGCATAATAATATACTGCGAATATTTAGACAGTGCCAGTTTTGTCTCAGCGCCCTGGGCTCTTTGCAGAAGAATACTGCTACATGGATCTCTAAGGTGGTCTGCTAAGATTAACTCCCCCCACCACTTCATCATGGCTCCAGGGCTGGTTGGGATGTGTACACACACACACACACAGGATTGCCTTTACAGAAAGCCTTTCTCATATAAATAACCACACATCTCAATAATATTTTCCTGAGAGCCACAAGAAGCCATTATCGTTTAAGTTTCTTTGACGTTCGCCCGCCCGCTAGATGAATTCCAACAACCCATTCCCCCTACTACTCTGAAATGCGTTATGAAGAAATTGTTAAGTAGAAATTATTAGTGTTTATGAAGCTGTTTGTTGAGGCTTACCCATAAGAGATATGTTTGAGTTTTTAAAGGCTGTAACGTGACACTGCTGTTTAAATTTTCAATGTGGCTTTAAAACAGGGATTTGTCCAAAAATCAAATGCACAAATGTAGTTGATCAGTCAAAACCAGTTGCTTCTTTAGATCAGATTAGAGATACATTGCACATGTTACAATGCAAGTGTTGCTAACAACTGTTTCCACATACGTCCCTGTCCTCGTATTATTTTCCTTGATTTTTGGTTGCTATATTAGCAGATTTATGGGGTGCATCATACTCATCAGAACTGTGACTCTGGGAGGAAAGGCTTAGCCTAGATATTTAGCAACATATTTATAGCCTTGGTCATGCTGGCAGCTTAAATCTGGTTGACCAGTGACCAATTTGATCAGATATTTTAAAACTTCTACATGGCTTTTGACAGTTACTTGCAATTAACAGGAAATGTATATTTTATTTGTATGCTATTGTCAGAATCAGGCACAACAGCTCTTTTAGTTCAAGATCTAAAATGTGACAGATTTTTTTGACACTCCCTTAGTCACTTGTAAACAAAATCCAATTTCCCTGCAGTATGAACAAAGCCAATGTGCATAACTTTATTATGACCATAATATCATAAATCATTAATATTTGTCAATACATAAAAAAAGCTAATACACAAGAAAATCTATTTTAATAAAACTGTAGTGTCTCATTTGAAAATTAAAACTTGCTAACTGGCTAAGAACCTAAGGCTAAGTGATCTGAACTTGATAACACTACAGTTATTAATTGCAATGTAGAGTTATAGAGTATTTAATTACTGACCAAAGATTTTGGGAAATGAAAATCAGGACAGGATTTGTGATTTACATTTAACAGCACGCAAATTTCATGCCATTCTGTAGTCACCAAATAATTACAATAACACTGTTTTTCATTATAAAGGTAACTTCATTTTACAATCTATTCTTCTATACAGTTTTATTCTTCTATACATTTTTCAGTTGCATCACTCTAATCTGATTTATTAGTATCAAGAACACATGGCAGGCTGAATAGTTTCACTGCCAGTGGGGTTGTAGCAGAGGGATAACTAATGTAAAGTGATAAGTAAGGAAACTCTCATTATGAGAAAGGTTAAGCCATCTACTAGCTACGATTTGACCATGGTATTTTAAATTTAAATAGGTTCTTAACAACAATGTGAGAAATCATAATGTACAGTAATAATTTACACATAAATATCTACTCTATTGATAAACCATAACCACTGTTTACTGAGTTGAGGTTTCTCTTGATTTTTCAAATTGGGCAGTGATGTTTAAATTTAAATGTAATGGTTGTTCACATCCTTACCAGCGTTTGTTATACTTTCTGAGAAACGTGAATGTTTTTGTGATAAACTTTACGTGAATGTCAGTCAAATAAACGTTAGCCAGCTAGCTAAGTTAGATGAAGTTAATCATTGGGGTCTCATTGCCTACAAATATGAGTGCTGAATTTTTCTTGTTGTATAATCATTTGAAATTGTGATTACTCTTTTTTAGGGGCAATTCTGCTATTAGATCAGAATAAAAAACCTGCATTTGTAATGTTAGAGAAAGTTGCCTTTTTCTATGTTATCTATAGGATACTAATAATTTTTTTATCAAAAAAATTAAATTTTCAGTCATTTTTGTGCCTATAGTCATTTTTACATTGTAAAACAATGTTCACTGACAATGGACAGAAGTATATTTGATGATTTAATACAGGACTATCAGTTGTTTTCTGTACTTGAATCTATTTCTATATAGTTGTTGTTCACCAAATATGTTTGGGCCAAAAGAAGTGCAGGTTTGTTTTTGCCTGTTTCATTTCTTTAAGGTCCACAGTCTCAGCACTTGTTTTTTTTAATGCAACAGGGGGCCGTGTGGATGAAGGTTCGGATGTGGATTCGGAGCCAGACCTGCCCCTGAAGAGGAAACAGAGGCGCAGCCGCACCACCTTCACTGCAGAGCAGCTGGAGGAGCTGGAGAAGGCCTTTGAGAGGACACACTACCCTGACATCTACACCCGAGAGGAGCTGGCACAGAGGACCAAACTGACCGAGGCCCGTGTACAGGTACCCTGCTGCTCCATTGTTTCACTTTCCTATTGTCTCTTGATGTGCCCAATGGGTTTCCATCAGTGTGTTTCATCCATCAGTGATTATTTTGAAGATTGAGACTGTGGTGCAGAGGGATTTATTTTAAAACCACAATCTGAATTATTTACTTTAGTGGAAACTTTTCAGGCTTGTTAAAGAGGGATACTGTCTCTCTTTATCAGGAGAGCACAGTAAGTGCTCTCCTCTGTGTGCTGGGATCACCACATCCCGAAACAGCTGTGGTTCTCAGCTTGATGCTGAGTGTAAAGTACCTTCACCATCTCAAGGAATACTTTAGAAAAACACACCAGAGCTCTGTGTGTCAGCCTTGCTTCAGAAAACAGAAACATGAGCAGGCATCTCTTTCCTAAGCCTCCCTTCATCTTTTAACATCCATGCCCTAGCTGCTGCTCTTTTCACTGATGTTAAACAGTGGTAAACGTAATTGCAGAATAAGAAACTCTGTACAGAAGAAGTGTTGAGAGCAGTGTCCTTCGTCAGAGTGCTGACTTTGATCATTGCTCTTTGCTGTTTTATGAAAGCTCTTTGTGCATGCCTACTAATGCACATTAGCGTCGCAAGTGTACCATTTACCTCCACTTGATTGGCCTCTGCTAAATCTCAGCTGCGCTACGAGCCCTTCTCTCTCTCCAGTCGAGTTTTGACAGTTCCCCCGCTGCAGGGATAGTGAGCAAGGGGAAACTACACTAGAGTTATAGCAACAGCTGTGGTGGGTGAGGGGAGGGGGATGAAATAAGCAGGAGAGCATTCCTGATGGATTTCTCACTCCAGCTTTTGGCTGGGATCTTTTCTTCCCACCACTTTCAAGCCCACCGCTGCTCCTTGTAAAATTTGCTGCATAACAGAGAGGATCCTTCACATTCTCCTGGGAAGCCCTTTTCCGCAAGCAACATTAATCAATCAAGAGCTTGTGAAAAAAAGAAGAAAAAGTAAAAACATGGCTGCTTACCTCAGCTCTGTGGCTTCCCTTGTCTGCCACCTCTGCATTTTGGCCTGGAAACCTTCAGACATGTACAGCCATGACGCAGTACTGGACATGTTTATTTTATAGTATAAAAGACATGTTTATACACCGTTTTCCATGATCTGGCAGACTGTTCACTCAGGCGGAATTTTATTCCAGAGTATGTGAAGTTGGGCATACAGTAGAAAAAAAAATGCAGACTGTCATAATTACCAAATTCCGCAATTAAACTGCAGCTGTCGCTTTCGCTCCTCAGCCCCTTTTATTTGTCAGGCTAAATTAGGTTCCAGCCAACTTTCACTCGTCGTTCCTCTCCTGGGCTCCACTCCCTCTGTGGTTACTTACTCACATAAAGTAACAGTTCATGCCTTTTGGGTTGGAGTTGAAAAAAATTAAAGCTTTTCTGAAAAATTTAGCCTGATTCCAGATCACAAGTTAATCAGTCATAAAATGTTTTTGATTGGATAGATGACAATTTATGATTATGACTTCCCACAACAACAACAAAAAATAGCTGAAGTGGATCTGTTTAACAAAGACAGTTTCATTTGGTGAAGTCATAGACCCCACTGATCTCCCTGCCACGCCAGAAGCTCAGCCCAAATGTCCCGCCACAGAAAAGCTCCCCATGGGGCTTTGGCCCTTTTGTGTGTTTTGCTGCGACTGATGCAAATTAGACAAGTGGGCAAACATTCGTGCTAAGTGAAGGGCTTGCCTTTTGACTTAATATGCGCATTCTCTGGCTAAATTCTACCATGTGGAAATATTGATTTAACCATAATTGTAGTTTTGTTTCTGTTTCCTTTCTCTCAACATCTGTTGTGAAAGATTTATTTTGGGTCATGAATGAGATCACACAATCATACAAGAGGCAAAGCAAAAAGCATGTCTCATTTGTATTTGTTTGCTTTAACTTCACCGTAACCCAGTAGTAAGTTTAGTTGTGTGGTTGTATGTGTGTGAATGTGGATGGGTACGCAAGTCTCTGGCTGGAGCAGGCTCAGATGCCAGCGTGCTGGGATCATTGCTTTTGTGGTGAGGAAGGTGTCTGACCCTCTTGGCTTTTGGCAGACCCCATGGCCTGAGTGTCAACCCACTTGAGTGCAGCTGCACTGACACAGTATCCAGATGTCAAAGAAAGAGATAGAAGGAGAAAGGGGGGATGGGGATATGTGGGGATGTGGGGGTGTGGGGGGTGGGTTGTGTGTGTGTGTGGGGGGGGTGCCCAGAAGAAAAAAGGCACAGGGTGGTGAAAGGGTAAGGAAGGATACAGGCATTGCTGAGCACTAGCTTAAGTTTGCTTATCTCCTCTTCATCGTCAGCTACTGTCACTGAGTAATTACTCCTCCTGGTGCTACAGCTGGGTTACAGCCCCACGGGACAAATGATGGGAAGTGATCCATTTATGACTAAACACCGGACTAATTGCTTCCAGGTCATACAACTTGACTACCTGTCTTCCCCCTCACTGCTCCGGAGACACGACTACACTGACACCAGATTTTTAAGCTGAATTTCACTGGCGCTGACAGTTTAGTCATTCCGCAGTCACACAGGGGACAGAGTAATGATATCTTTGGTCCACACTTGTGTCACTGTTGTGGCATGGAGAGTGCAGGACTGCTTAAAATAGGTCAGTGAAGCAGAAGTGTAAAAAAAATTTTTTACCTTTAATTTCTTTTAGTTTTAAAAAAATCAGCTTTCAGTTAAAAAAAAACCTGCACAAATAATAATAATAATAATAATAATAATAATAATAATAATAATAATAATAATAATAATAAATGACAACAATAACATTTGTATAGCAAATTCCCAAACCCATGATTCATTTAAAACTATGACAAAATATATAATCAGCAATACACCGGACCAATATTCACTTAGCAATTCTGGAAATTGTCCCTAGCCACTTATAAAATGCTGCTCCTGTGGTCTGACTGGGAAACCTCTGAGATGAGGAGCAAAGTCACTTATGTTCACTGTCTTGGTTGGTGGTACTTTGGGCAAACACAAATACAAAAAATACCAAACAATATGAAAAATTGTAACACACTCACACACGTACTAAATTTACTTGATGTAAACACATATAAATAAAATGCATAAGCAAAATGATTGCCAATATTAATCAAACTCGAAATTTTGTCTTTTCTTAACTTATCTAAAGTAACCTTTGCATCAAGCTTGAATATTTTTTTGAGTTCAGGAAGGCCTGGATGTTCGTTTGATAAATAGCCAGAGTAAGAGCAGGTGCTGTTAGTCCTTCCACATGCTCCACACAGACAGACACTGTACTGTCTTTACTTCCCCTGTCTACTCTGACATTCTTTGATTCGGTCTGGATCCCCCTGTTGGGGAATCATAACACATGAGCCCACGATTGATCTTGGAAAAATCTGGAGCCAATAGTCCTCTGCTTGATCCTAACAAGACAGGCAGAATAGGAACATCCGAAAAAAGAAGGCCTTACATAAATGGTGAGGCATGGCTATGTGAGTGTGGGTGTGTGTGTGTGTGTGTGTGTGGTTGTGTGTGTGTGTGTGTGTGTGTGTGTGTGTGTGTGTGTGTGTATGTGTGTGTGTGTGTGTGTGTGTGTGTGTGTG
>JBBMFX010000128.1:20240399-20252415 GCA_037832545.1 Rhabdalestes septentrionalis | reverse complement strand
TGTATGTGTGTGTGTGTGTGCGCGTGTATGTGTGCGCGTGTATGTGTGTGTGTGTGTGTGTGTGTGTGTGTGTGTGTGTGTGTGTGTATGTGTGTGTGCGTGTGTGTGTGTGTGCGTGTGTGTCTGTGTGTGTGTGCTCCAGCATTACTCAATCCATCCAGAACATATGGGTGAAGTGAAATTAGTTTTGCAGAAGGCATTCTAGAGAGGGGCCCATTTTAACTCTGCTCTATCAGGCTGTGACCTCACACCTCTGTGTGGTTGCGTTTGCCCTGCCCTCGACATCACCCCGGCAGTGGCCAGACCAGCCGGACTGTGCCCAAGGCCAGCAGCATGTGAGCCCTCTGCATACAGCCACAGAGATTGATGTGGGGCTTTTTTACGCCTCTCAGCCACTGCTATGTTCTTCTTTTTTGCTGTGAAATTCAATCAGGTTAGCCAGGTTTTACTCCTCAACATTCCACGTGCCCACTGCCCGCTGCCCCCACCCATGAACAGTAATCTTAGGAAGACATATAGCCCCCGTCCAGTGGATGGAGAGAGTGAGAGAGAGAATGCCAGAAGAATTGATAGGACTCCCCAGCTGATTGATACTGGATGAGAGTGGAGGGTGCTGGAGTGTACCTCAGCTGGCCTCAACTGTCATCTTTCAGGTGGAAATGCACAGAACAATCAGATTTGTCTTCCATTTTGCCATTCTCTCTCGTCTTCCCTTCACTCCACTCTGCTTGGCAAGCTGATTGAGGGTATATTGAATTTTTCCACCCCTAGTCTCTCAATACCTGGGGCCAGATATGCTAAGCCTTTCAGGCACAAATAGTAAGCCCAGGAAAACATTTGTGTTATGTATAAAACTGGGGCAAGAAGCCAATTATGCACTTTATACATGGAACTGAATAACTTTATAAAAGGAATCAAAAGTTATCCACCTAATTCTCGTAGTGATTACTGTAGTATTGACTTTCTGCATTATTGTTTCCCCATTCGATTCCTCACAGCTAGAGTAGAATTCAAGCATTTTCCTGGTGAAGAACTTTGACTATGAGCTCACTGAAGACTTCACAGTTTTGTAACTTTACGCCTCACAAACATTGTGCAGTTAGAAATAATTTGATGAACCTCCATTTTAGTACTGCATTTGTATAAGTGTAGTCTGAGTTTATAATAAGATCCTTAGCGAGGCAACACTCAAGCTTCATTTTTTGCATGTTCCTAGTTATGTATATTTGGCAGCGGATGCATGCTAGACAACAGCCAGGTCCTTCATCACAGTTGGAGCTGTCCTCCTTCTTAAATGTCCTGCATTTCACTTCCCATTCACTCTTAGGGGAACTCCTTGGAGAAATTTGAAATGACTTCCCAGCCCCCACTTGCCGTCTTGGCTGGGCCGAGCCCTGCGTGTGCCTCCTCTGGCAGGCGAATGAGGAGATGGGGAATTAGAGAGAGCAGAAGAGAGAAAATCCCTGCTCAAGGTGCCTTTGTCACCAGGTTGCAGAATGAAACGTTGAGCAAGGCCTACTTCCACCAAGCTTCTTATGAGGGCCACTGAGTGCCGAAGCAGTCACTCTAGCCTCTTACACTGAGATATGCACGTCCTAATGCCCTGGGCTATTTCCCTCTTCTCACTAATACCAGGGCCCATCCTCACCTACTACATGTAGAGTAAGTGGAACTCATGTAAGTGGGGCGAATAGCTTTGTGCAAAGGGTCTTAGAGTTGCCAAAGTGTTAACAGTGGGGTAGGGAACAGTGCTCTGCTGGGCAGTATCCGATGGCTAATAGGATGATCAGTAACTTTGTCCTTTTTTCTGATGGAAAATATAGGAAATGGAACTTAAGTCAAGAACCCTTTTGATGTTGTCCAAGCTTCGTGGTTACACCGTCATGGTATTTGACACATGCTGCTAATTCCTAACCAAGAGTAATAACCAGCAATTACCCCCCTGGTGTGTTAATAAGGGTAAATTATGACTCCAGAGATGGGTGTTTCTGTGCCTTTAGGCCGATACACGTTACAGCTCAATCACCCCTTCCAGCTACCAAAGTGTTTATTTAATTTTAGAACTGAAGCAAAATGTGGAAAGAAGGCTTTTTGAGCTCTTTACCAGTCCTGAGTGAGCATCACATTTTTGTATTTTACATTTTACAACATTATAAGTGATCTTTTTGCTCCTGTTTATAGCAGCACCTTTGCTGAAAGTGCTCCTGTATGTGTTTGGCCAGTGTTTTTCTTTTGTCACTGTTAAAGACTCAATATAAGAATGTACATAGAATTCCCTTGACACAAAAAAGGCTTTCACTCAATTATTTCGCGTACAAAGCTTCAAGAGGAGCCAAAGAGGCTGAGGGGGACAGAGAAGGAGTGTGTGCTCATACAGTATGGCTGCTCTAGCCCCCTTGATCAATGCCCTGGCTGAAAGCGTCATTCTGGAGGAGCTGTTTAAAAGGGACGCCCTCTTTTTGTTTCCTGATTCATCGAGGGGCCATTGTCCCCCTCTTTCACCACCTCTCACAATGGTCGAGCCCATTTGAAAAACAACAGTAGATTAACTGCACTGCCAGTGTATTAAAGTCTGAAGAATGGCCCCTCAGAGGCATAGATCAATGTCATTCACTCTTTTGCATACACATGGGCAGGGCCCGGGCCCCGGCCTGATACATCAGGTTACTGGCTGGCCTCTAGCTTTTAAATGGCTCTCAATACAATGGCACTCCAAAGTCTTGATAATGTTGCACTTCTCCAAAGGCATTTTTCTTCCACTTCTTTGATCGTATCATCCATAATTATTCATTTTTTGAAGATTCAAAGCATAAGAAATCAACATCAATACACGATGAATGGGTTACTTTGTTTATTTAATATAGTTTGGTTTGTGTGCCTTTGAGAATATGAACCTTTTGAGAATATGGAACACAGGGAAAAACAAACTTTCAGCTTTTGTATTTCTATATATATAAAAACAAAAATCCTCAAAAAATATATGTACATAGATACAAAAAGGCATAACAGACATACTAAGGGAGATCTTTATGATCTTTATATTTTTACTTACACCATATTGCAATGATGAACATTGAATCACTAATGTATGATGTGTGTTCATCATATTTTTTTCATTTGCAGGTGTGGTTCAGCAATCGACGGGCCAGGTGGCGCAAGCAAGCTGGTGCCAATCAGCTTGCAGCGTTTAACCACCTGTTACCAGGAGGGTTTCCAGCAACAGGCATGCCCACACTGCCCACATACCAGCTCCCGGAGCCCGGCTACCCGTCTACCACACTATCACAGGGTACGTCAGCTCACAAACCAATCACCCTTCATTTGTTTAGATCCTTTACTTCAAGATGTTGCATATTTTACTGAAATTCTTTACAAATTAAATTAATTAAGATATGCCTTTAAATTAAATTAATGTAATTATTTTTACTTATAACACATCGTCGCACTTTGGCAGAAACCTCATATGTCCAAAACAGCTATTTTTCAGGAAACGAAAAAAACATGTTTATACTTAATAAATTAATACTGTGTCATCAAAATTGGTATAACTCTTTTCAACACTGTTCATTGGTTAATAATTTCTCAATTTTAAAGACCCACGTGGAGACTGACCAATATTATCCAAAACCAGGTTTTTAGGTTACGAGGTTTTTGCCAGACAGCAACGAATTTCTTTTTATTAATAGTGTTTTATTAATGCTTTTTCAGTCTGATGAGTAGACTATAAAACAGGGAATAAAAAGCAATAAATAACATTCATTGCACATTTATGTAATTTTTTAAATAAAATGTTTTTAATAAGAATTAAAGAAAAAAATTTAATAATGAAAAAAAGTCTTGCTATTTTTAGCCATGAAATTAGAAAACAGTATGTGTGTCACTTAGGAGACACAGGTCTCCTGTCTTAATAAAACTTTTACTGGTTAAAATGGGCCAGTGTCCTACATTTCATTCTCTTTTCTAGGGTTTTTCTACATTTGTGTGGTTTATGTATTAAAAACAAACATACATTACCATTTTCAACCTCTCTTAGATTTTAACTATTTACCTTTTTTGTTACATCACCCATTACATTAAATCCACCTGCCTAGTATTGTGTCCAAATCATTATGCCAAAACGAGTAAGAAACTTGTCTGTTCTGATGCTCACATGCCCATTGATTTCATAATATTTATTGACTTTTTTTATTAATGAAAACCGTGAGAATTTTTTTTTCCGTCAAGGCTCTTTTAAAGAACAGAATTTCAGATGATTAGTTTGAGTTAAAATGTAGTCCATATCAGAATTTAGAGCATATATAAGATGTAGCATAGGACTTTTGTAATAAACCTCTTGGTGCAGCAGAGTGTAGTTAAGGCTGCATTTCTAACTGCAACTGTTTTCTGCAGATGGCAGCAGCACATTGCACCGACCGCAGCCTTTGCCGCCCTCTACCATGCACCAGGGCGGCCTCTCGAGTGACAGCAGCTCCGCCTATGGCCTCTCATCCAACCGCCACGGCTTCTCCAGCTACACCGACACTTTCATGAGCCAGTCCGCATCCAGCAACCCCATGAACTCCGTCAACAATGGGCTCTCTCCGCAGGTTAGTAAGGGTCATTGACCAAAGTGTGTAAATATTCTTCTCTATAGCTAGACGTCAAGGAGTCTCTCAAGTGGAATTACGAGACCTCTCTGCAGATAAAAGGGCATGTGCTTTGTTTGCTGCCATGTCTGCTTTGCGATTAAGTGCGTCTCTTGGGTGTGAAGCAGACTTAGAAGTTCTTTTTAGAGAATTTGTCTTGAAATAGTGGATGTCCTCTTGTGCCACTGAGGTGTTGTGAAGATAATGTTTTGTAATTAATATTCTTCTGTTTCCCCTACTCTCTTAATTAAAACAAGTCATAATAGTTTGAATCAAAAGACATTAGAGCTCGAGTTTGAAACAATAATGGATACCCTGCAGAGATCAAATCCTGCGCTCCATAATGAAAGCAGGGGAAAGAACCAGCAGCACTGTGTCTCAGAGTGAAAAGACATAATCTCACCAAACTAATTAGCCTATTCATCTAATTGTCTGCAAGTAATTTTCTGGAGTTAATATATGGTTAAGAAAGTCAAGATGCTTTAATGAAGTGTAACAAACTAATTAGTAGTTGGCAAGTATTGCATGGCTCTGTTTAGCACCAGCTTGGAGAGTTGAGCGTAGACGTATTGCCCGGGTTGATCTGTAGACGTCATGGTTTTTCAGGAGCTTTATGGTCCGACCACTGGTCAGCTGTGATTTGATTTATATGAATGAACCCTATAGATATAATAAATCAATTCTGGACCAAAAGAATACAATTTGATGTATTCTGTGTAAGAATGTGCAATATTTAAAACCTGCCTGTGTCGATTTGTGTGGCTGTGCATCTAAAGGGATTTTGTATGCTGTTCCCTCCTTCTTCCTCAAACAATGAGTGTTTAAAATGGGTCTTTCTGGTTGAGGTTGATTCATGAGTGAGAAAAATGGCTAATATTGATGCCAGTCACTAGCGAACAGTAAATTATAAGCAATTACGCACCAACGCTGGGCAGTTCTGCCCACCATAAGCAACAAGATCTGACTAACAAGCATAAAATAAGATTGAAATGGTGTATAAGGAGTTGAAAAAGAAATTCAATGCCGCGTTTGTCCGCAATTACCCCCTCGTTCACAAACGTTTTAGTGCCACTCCCCCCCACCCGACCAAAAAAATTCTTAAAGCAGATTGGAAACTGGTATTACTCTTTTTCCGTGGAGAAGAAAGAATTAGGGATTTGATGACAAAAAAGAGATTTTCCCTTGTAGTGGAGAGTTGGGGGATAACACAGGCATTTCTCAGCATGTTTGATTGTTAATCATAGTGGAGGGGCTTTAAGGCCTAATGCTCTCGCTGCAAACCTGCATAAATATCAGGAACATGGCGGGCTTTTTTATTAATGTGACTGTTCCCAGCCCGCTCTGGAAATGACTCCTTCCTCACGCTATATAAGGAAAAAAAAAGATAAAATAACCTCCCCTGTTTTACACTGCGGATTACCATTCCGCCTATTCAAGCCACATTCAATATGGATAGGCTTAATTTTTCTATTAGAAATCTCTTTTTTTTCCTCTCTTTGCAAATCTATAACATTCATTTCATTTTTAGATAATCGAGAAAATAAAAGAAATGATTTTTAAATATATGCAAGAGATCAAATTATTTCCTGCTCACATCACACAAAATGTAAAGACTATTTAATATTAATAAATTACATATGAATGCAATTTTAAGACATTTAAAGCATGCCCTTATTTTATGAAAACAGTACAAAAAGAAATAATGACAAATATGCCAATGGATTAATTCTTAGAGACACCAGGTTTATTTCAGAGAGTTCTGCCCTTCTCTCTTTCTGTCTATATATATATTACATTTTATTTGTTTGGATATTAAACATAAATAAAAATAGGATTTAAAAACTGGCAGAAAATGGCATATTAGAGGATGTGTACATATTTTTTTAAAGAAAATCCATTACATGTATTTTGATGAGTGGAAATATTTGCTTGGTTAAAAGAACTATTGATCATATATATTTATTTCTTTATATAAATGCGCACACATTATACATGTTGTCTTTCTTTTTAATATATCTTCATTTAACCAAGAGAATTCTTTCCTCTGCATCTCCATTCCATCAGTGTGTCTCTCCTGACTCCCCCCTCTCCTGCTGGCCCACTCTTTACTTTTTCACCCCTGTCCACATGGCACATGTGGCTAGTCCATCAGGACCTTATTGTGGGAAAAATTAATGTCCTTTTTGACAGGAGTATCATAGTTCAGCCTAACCATCACACTGTGCTTCAATGTCCATGAAAGTGCCGGGGGTGCCTCACAAGACCAAAGCACCTCTGTTCTTCCCAGCTGTAGGGATTACACATAGCTGCCCCATACAAGCTTGTTTTTGTACGTTCTGATTTTCCCCATAATTTGTCACATCCTTTCTAGTTCTTTTACCTACGGCACCACTGTTCCTCCAACGATTTATCATAGCTCACTGAATAATAGAATGGATGTACACTGCTTAAATGTAAAATAGAAAAGCAAGAGACTTTCCTAGCAGTGCAGAAACAGATATAGATACTCTTTAATACGGCTCTTTGTTTATTTTTATTAAACAGAGAAATATATATATCAGTGCAACTCACAGCTCTGGAAAATAAATTTTAAGACCATTGCAATTTAATTTTAAATCTCTATGAGTGTGAAACCATTTTATTCCAGTGTATGTGCAATTCTTACACAAGCACCTCATTCTGCTTTATGGGGGACTTAGTGATCACCTGAATTAAATCTTATTTAATGAGGAAAAGTGTAAAAACACTGCTGTAATCCACACTCTCCTCTCGGAATAAGACCAGTTGGACGGCAAAACACAACTAGCAGTACATCAAATGTAATTGTTGACATTTTGTTTAAGAGTTAACAAGAGATGTGTTTTCTTTGAGTTGTCCAATTTTTGAAAGACTGCATCTTTTCTCTTATTCTAATGTTTTGTCATTTCCTTAGTATGGTTTAAAGAACAATAATTTTATTTGGAAATGAGAAGAAATATTGTCAGCAGTTTTTAAAAACTAAGGCAAAGCTGTTAGTTAGTATTTGCACTTATGAAAGATAAAACCTGAGGGAAAAAAAAAACATTTCGAGAGCTGTAGGTAAAATGTGTTTAGACATTTTATTTAACCTTAATGGATGTTGCTGTATATGAACAGAGAATTTCCAATTGTTCTGTTGGTTGCATTGGTTGATTCGTTCTTAGATTCATTTTTCATGAGCTTGTTCCGCAAAGCAGATGTTCCTCTCAAAACGATGTAAAGTCCACTGTCATTTATCTGTGCGCCTCATAGACTTTAATGTGTAAATGTGCCCCTCTTGAAGTGTTTACTTATGGCACACATTATTGGCAGTCAAATCCATTAATCACTCTTCAATTTATACTCACTGAGTCACTGAGACTCCACATCCTGTGGTTCCTGGTCCAGTAGCACATTCATGCTGATGTGCAGGTGGGCTGGGTTTTCTTGGCCAAGGGGCGGACAGACCAGTTTGTTATCAGTATGGAATGGAGGGAATCGCATGGTTCACAGTAAACATGCTGTGATGATGGGTTGCCAGGTTGTAACCACATCCTGCTGCGGTTGCTACACCAACAGGTGCGCTTTTTCTGTTCACATCCAGCATTTGTCAGGCAGACACTTTCTCACCACACCTCTGGAAAACAGTGTAACAAACACTGCTGTGGCTCTCAGCAGTTTCCTTCTGACCACTCCAGTCGTGTTCCAAGCCTAATCTCCATTAAGCCTGCCACAGCGTGAGCTATGAAAAAACCTCTCTTGCATTATCTGTTTCTCTCACTCCAGAGAGAACAGGAGTACAAACACTGCAGCTGACAGTCATGGAGTGGTATTTCTTTCTTTCTGGCCAGGATGAGGTATATTATTATTGCAATGAATCAAGAGAAGCAGCCAGATCCCTAAAAACTAATTCAGCAGCAAATATTTTGTGTTTCTGTCCACTTGTTTTTGGCAACAATTGTACTGATATAATTTAATGCAATAAACCCCAGAACATCTTCAGAATAAAAACTTTATAGGATACAGCACGTTTTTTTAACTTGAAACATTTTATTGGTTGAAATCAAATGATTAAAATATAATTTAAAAAAAACATATTTTTTACTTAATTTTTATATTTTTAACCTATAAAATGCAAATCAGAAAATATGCAAAATTCAACAGATTTATCTGTCGCAGGTAACTCGTAAAGAATATGTTGTGAATCTTCTTGAATAAAGAACATCAACATTACATTTTCACTTAAGGCATGTAGGTGGCTTTTTGAACCTCACGGTCCCCGAAATGGTTCCTTCATAGTAGAATTAAATTGTTCTCTCAACATTATGTAATAAGATTTTATTTCAAACAGTGTCTGTCAATTCAGTCATCATGAAATATATTCATTTCAAATATTTAAGACAGCTGCCATTGTGGCCTGATAAAAATTGAGTTATGAGGTTTTGATGTGACAGCGATGAGTATAAATGACCTGTCACTGAGCAAAAAAAACATTATGAACAACAAACATACACATAAACCAGTAATGGAAGTCAAAAGGAGGAAGCGATGGGGAGAGGGGTGGGGGGTGCATGTGGTGGAATAGAATGTAATTTTGTTCTTCCATTGCAGTTGGAAGATTTGTGTTTTGGAATGAAGGAACTCTGGCTAGCATTTGATGTTGGGAAGGGAGAGCGAATAGGCTGGGTTTCAGCGCTGGGGGATCAGAGGCAGAGCAGTGCTCACCAGCGCTCCCTTTGATCCATATCCCCAGGCCTCGGTGCCTGAGCCGCCGCACACTCGCCCAGGCCTCTCCAGTGATTCCTGACAACTGTCTGCTAGAGATAAGGGAGGGGGGACTCAAACCTCGCTCGCTCTCCCATTAGCACCGCACTCACTTTAAACTGGATGAATTATATTTAAGAAGCCTGCACAGGGGTTGCCAAAAAAGAAAATGTTTTTGGGGGTAGGGGTTGGAGGATGGGTAGGTGGGGGGTATTGAGGGGGTGGTGGTTGTAGGGAGAGAGGAAAAAAAGATTGAGTTTTGGCTCACTCTTTCTCCCTTCTTTTTTCTTGCTTTTGACAAGACATTGTGCACCTACATGTCAATGAGTGAGTTCATATCCACTGTTTTTCTTTATTAAGGACTGCCGTATTAAGCTCCTCGCTGGGCACGGCATCAGCTGGCACCAGCTCTCATCCATCGACAAAAATCAAAAGCCTTAATAAATGCACATATTTACATCCCTCCCCATACTCAGAGAGCAGGGGAGGAAAATGCTTGCTAATTAGAACTCATCTTAAATACAGATGCTGTTTCAATTTGGCAAGAATTAAAAAGTAAGAAGCTTTTGGGGAAAAAAAAGAGAGAGAGAAAGATGAGACCTGCTTGGAAGCTGCCAAGAAAATCAGGGAATTTAAATCATACCCACTGGCAGAATGCTTTCTGCATGAATTTATTTCATTTCTCTCTCTCTCTTTCTCTCTAGTTGTCTCTGTCTCTCTCCCTTTCTCTGTCTTTCTCTCTCTGTCTCTCTTTCTCTCTCTCTCCCCTTTCGTTCCCTGTCTTTCCTTGCCGGCTCGGACTGAGTGGAATTGGAGTCTCCCCATGCTCATATTAATCACAGGTAGTAGGCTTCTCGGGTCACAAAGATACAAATGCATACAGGCGCCCCTCAGTTCTATCCCCACCGTTGTGGGATTTTAATGGCTATTCACTTACAGAGGGGGGTTATATGTGTAAATTGCTGCATGTCCAGCATTCATTTTAGTAATCACGTTGTAACTGCAGAATGAGTGACTTACGAGGACAGCCAGAGTGCAATTGTGCATGTGGACAGACACAAAAAGGGAAGTTGATTCCTAGTGTTGTCGTTGCACTTCCTGTTGTCTGATTGGCTGGTCACTAGTTTGCCTAGAGTCTGTGTGCAAGAAAACTGCTCTGTCCAGCACATCTTCCTTCAGTGTGCCAACAGTTTTAATTGCTGTTTTGTAGTCCAGTCACTGAGACTTGCTATATCACCAATCTTCCTATGCCTCTCCGAACCTCTTCACATCCTTCACAATGAGGTACTGCCGCCTCCTTCCACACCCCCCACTTTTAAAGCTGGCTCAACAGTCTGTCCTCTGGCCTCCCTCTCTCGTTTCTCTCTGCCTGTCGTTGGCTCCCTCTCTCTCCTCTATCCCCAGAGAGGAAACATTATTCCCCTTGCATAGATGAAAGGCTATGGTGGACAATAAAACCGCTATTTAAATTCAAGGGTGTTTGTGCGGGTGAGAGATATTTCCCGCAGAAAGTGAGCTGTTGCATCCTGATAAATAGTAAATATAAGGGAATGCGATTTACATTTATCTTGCAGAGGCAGCCAATATAAATTTCAGCAAATCCTAGAAGATGAGGATTTAAGTAGGGCCAGGCTGAGACCAACACATAGACTCAACTAAGGTCCCAAGCTACAGAGGTGATCATTAGATGAAAATATTGAAAAAAAAAATATGCCTATTAGAGAGCAGGGGCTCAACGTTGAGAAGTGGACGCCTGTATGCCAGTACATTCTGTGCATTTTTCCATGAGATGACTTTTTTCTGTGGAATATAATGGCTGTCCAGGTTAGTTTTATAGAATAATTTGTCTGAATTCATCAAATGCACAGCAACTAGCAATCTTTATGCTGATCATTACATGACTTTTTATTTGTATATATAATAAATATTTCGCCTTTATAGACAGACACTTCATATTACTTTTTTGTCTAATTTTAAAGGTATGCTCTAAAGGGCAAAAATCTGGTACTCATGCTCAAATTATTTTGATAACTGTTGACAGTACACATCTACTACAGCGAACATACTTTGCATTTAAATGCACATTTACTGTTTATTTTTCCAATATATTGGGGTATTGGGAGCATAAATGTTCTGTTGGGATTGATTATGGCATTTTTGTTTCTCCAAAATGTAAAAATTTATTTGGTTTTTCTGTAGAGGTTTTGTGAACTTATTTTCACTTAGAAAATCAACCCAGCATGGAAAATGACCGGGGGTATGCAGACTTGTACTGTGTACTGCTCGAATGTACTGTGTTTCAGGTTTACAGTATTCTTGGATGAATGAAAAACAGGGACGTTTTTGAGCTCTGGCAGAAAATGCTTATGGGAGTTTGCAGAGTCGTTTGGTGTGAACAGTAGGAAAGCATTTCTTGCAATTATGAAGCTGCTGAAGCCGCGCAGGGCTGGAGGGTCGTTTAGGAGTGCATGCTTTGTGTTAGTTCCAGATACCAGCCTGACAGGTGTGAATCTGTGATTAATACTTAGACCTCATAAAATATACTGCCACTAACTTTACTCTCCAGTCTTCTGTTCTTATTTCAGTCTGGTTGATTCCTGCCTTTCTTAAGGAATGATTGCTGCATTGGT
>JBBMFX010000128.1:20225128-20237570 GCA_037832545.1 Rhabdalestes septentrionalis | reverse complement strand
CTTAGAGCCGAAAAAACCCACTCATCAACAGTAACTAATCTGTGTGAGTGTGGTGGGAAATATCTTGCTGTGGATAAGGGAGGGATGATGGCCCTGCAGTGTGCAGATAACCTCCTGACACCTTCGATGCCGCTCAAGGCTACTCTTTTGTACAGGTGACCCTTTGCTTAGCTATTAGGGGCTACTGCTCTGAGGCATTTCTCGCCAGTCAAACTACAGCCAGGCTCCTACACTTTGGCAAATCTAGTCTGGACTGGATAAGGCTCAGTGTGTGTGTTTGTGTGTTTGCAGCTGAATTGCTAGGATGAGAAGCTAGCTGAAGGGAGTCCTATCTGCTCTGCAGGCAGACTGGCCCTAGGGCACACTCACACACACTCCTCCAGGAAGCTTTGTCCTCAGGCCCCTCCTGTCCTCCTCTCTCCTCTCCTCCGCCTGGGCCTAAGCCGAGAGGAGACAGCGAGCAGGTGGACCGGCCCGATTCTGCCCTTCATTGTGAGGATGCTGTTGGTTCTTCTTTATTATCATTAATGCTATTGTGGAGCCGAGCTCCATAGGGCGCCTCACACCAAAGCTCTAAAATGCAGCCTGTTTGTTTCTCCTCCATTCAAAGTGTGCAGTGTTCCCTGAAATAGCACAGCTACTGTAGTCATTTTAATCCCAACTAAAACAATTGAACCCTTTTAAAGACGTGTCAGTGGGTCTACATTTCCATACCTGAATCTCATGAATACAGAATGGGCACATTTATTTCATAGCAATTCATAAAGGCTTCACATAGTTGTAAAAAATATATAAAATGTGTATACCATATGTATGTATGTCTTTTCCACTATGGGAAAATGTTCTTAACACTCACATATTTCATTTACAAAAATGGTTCTTCAGGGAACATTAATGGTGCCTCTATGGCATTGCTGAAAGTACCGTCAGTGGCATCATTTTTTTAAAGTATATTCCCAGTGTGGAGCTACGCTTTCAGTTAAGGCCCCCCTTCCTTCCCCCCATTTTCTTTTTGGGAAAAAGAAGGAGTGAAACATTGTTGTCGCAGTCACATGACGTTTCAGCTGCACTCCAGCTGCATTACGCTCTGGCCCGGCTACAGTCTGCCTAATAAATTCAACAAGGAGCAAAGCTGCGTCAAACACTCGGGCAGACAAAAAATATCATTTGATAGTTCAGGAAATCAGGATGATATGAAAGCCACCTATTTTGTGTAAAATAAATGGTTGTGAACACACCATTGGTTTATCTGAAAGGATGCACATTGTATCAATTTCCAGTTTTACGTTTACAATACCGCAGGCTGGAGGGCCTCTGAAGTTGAGAGAATTAATTGCTTTTTATTGTTATTTATGAAGTAATCTATGTATAAAGAGAAAGACAAGGAAAGAGAGAGAGAGAGAGGGGGGGGAGAAAGAGAGACAGAGAGAGAGAGAGAGAGAAGAGGGATGCCTGGAGCTATGTCCTTTAAACTGGATCCTGCCTGGCATTATCTTCTCCTGCAGTTCTCATACAACAAATGAAAGCCCAGCTACTGCTGGGTGAGAGAGAAACAGACAGAGAGAAGGGGGGGTGGGGGCTCAGGGTTGTGAGGGAGGGAAGTTTAAAAGGAATAGTGAAAGTTAAGTGTGTTCCAGGCTGTCAGGTATTTTGTCTGTATGTGTGTGTGTGTGTGTGTGTGTGTGTTTTGACGTCCTCTGGTGCTCATGGGGCTGTTGAGCTGGACTGCCTGGGGATGTTGTTTGTCAGCCAGGATGATTGGCAAATATTCCGGCTTCCTCCCACCAGCCCTATCAGATACAAAAAGGTTACACATGTGGAAAGAATATTGATTTTTACTTAGTGATGGTAGTATGGCAGGAAATAATAGATTACAACCCCCAGCCTGGCCAGGCTTTCGTTCCCCTCTCACTCCCCCCTGTTCTCATAGCTCAACTTATATTCTTCCTCAGTTCCTACCCAAAGGCAAGGTCAACTGCTTTATTTGTTTTCATTTCTTACTTCAGACCATGGCGGAATCTGCCTCTTATATTGTTTATACTGACTTAATATAAGTCAATAAATAATAACAGCACATTTATATATCATCACAGTCAGAACAAAACCTCATACAAGATACTTCATAGGAGAAGAGGAGAATACACGAGAACTAAAACATTCTTATCTTGACTGTATGGTGAAATAACAAGAACAAGAAGTAACTTTGGAGCATTTTCTAAAATAAAATTCACACAATTGAAGGTATTGTTGAAAATATTAATAAAAATAATAGTAAAATAGAGTAATTGTGTATATGATGATCAAATGCAATTCTTTTGGGCTTAAAATTGATCAATACCACAAGATCTTCCACACAAAAATGGTCATAAATGCACACAAATCTGATGACAAACACAGACTTCAATCTTGAAATCGATTTTAAACTAAAATATATCCCACTATGGGAAGAAGGGCAACCCAGCATCCTGTGACGGGTCTTCCTGCCGGATAACTGGCCTGTCTTGCTGTGAAGACTGCAGCCCATGTAAATGGTACCAAGGGACTCCTAGTCTGGGTGATGCCACTGGAGTGTGTGTTGTGTGTCACTGTTCTTGTTTGGACTGCCTGTGCCAACTGCAGCTGCTCGGACCGGGGAGAGAGGGTCTGCTCCTGCTACAGGCCTCTACCTCACGTCGCGCCCTGGAATATTCGCCATTCGCCATTTTAATTGATGTCAATAAGGTTATGCTAAATTTGAAGATTTGAATAATTCGGCTTTCAGTGCAATAATGGAATCAGCGCGGCTACAGACTGCTTAAGCGCAGGGCTGAATGGAAGTGTCAGCCGCCCGGCGCTCTCTCAGCCTCCTTCAGCACATTCTGCCCTGACACCCCTCATGCTGCCTCCCTCCCGCTCATCTGATTAAAACTCCGCTCCCGCCGAGAGCTGAGCATACACCCTCTCCAGCTCTGCTATTACTCCAAAATTACCCCCAATTACACCACAAATGTCGGTTTAAGGGAGCACAGAGGATTATAGCGATTCACGACTTTATTCGAGTTTGCGGGAAACTGAAGGTCTCACATCACAACTCCTTACAAACTGATTTGTAAATGTAAACAACTCTAAAATGCTTGTCGAGGATTTCACAGCTCCTTGTGATCACAGGACTAAACGAAATACATACATTTTAATATTAGATGCAGATGTTTTATTCTTTTTTCCCCCCGGACCTGGATGCTGCCCAGGGCTGTTAGCAGGCGTTTAATTGAATGGGTATACAAAAGCGCTGAATATAATCAGCGCCCACAGGGTGATGTGGAAAGCTGACCCGCAGCTCCGTGTCCAGGGTTACACACCAGCTCCCAGCAGCGTGACCAACTGCCCTGCCCCCCCCCCCCCCAACCCTTCCCTGCTTCATCACACACAGCTTGTGTCTGCTTCGTCTATGCACACATCACATGCACATGAATGAGTACAGGGGCTTTCCATACTCATGTTGCTTAACATAGAGTGGAATGCTGATGCATCTCTAGTGTCCTTTATGATTTTAACATGATTCAAGCGATGCACAATTCCACCAGAACTTAGGGGTAAAGGATATTACTTTAAATTCACAGTTTAGGGCTATGTATTACCGTATGCACGCCCACTGGTTGACTGATGTTCTGGAGTGAATGTTTTGCCTTTTGTAAATTAGTTTGTGAACTTGCAGGCTTGTGGAGCTTCTGCAAATAGCCCATGGATGTTGTTGGAGCTGCGCATGTGGGCCTGGTTTAGCTCTAAGCTGCTCTGTGAAAGGCTAATTGGTTTAGCAGGCCAGGCCCTGAGACGGCCAAAGGCCAGTGGGGCGTAGCGAGCCGCAACGGGAACCTGATGTTGAGGAGGATGCTTTGTGTCGGCCTGCGGATGGGGAGCATGTGGCAGACACAGCCTCGTCTACAAGTAGCTCTATTCTCTCCGTCTACTACTCTCTTTGTGCCCTCCTCCTTCCACCGCTTTCCTGCCCCTTCTGTACCTCTCTCTTTCTCTCTCCCCCATCTTTTCTCTCGATAACTGATTCATGTCGAAGGAGACAATTATACACTTGACTATTTGGGACATATTAATGATTTGTTAATAATGAATAATGGTCACACATTTTATTAGCACTCAAACCATTTAGGGGCCAACAATTCTCAATAATGTTACAAACAGAGTTTCTGAAAAATGATTTAGACAAAACTGCTTACAAAGAAAGAGACTTTGATGAGCCTGAACAAAGAAAATAGAAGCCTGTGTGGTTTGATGTTGGTCTACTATTAAGTAACATGTGAAGAAGGCTGTGAGAGAGAGAAGCAGGCCTGGCACAGGGGCTGATCTATCCTCTGGGGGAGTCTAATGGGAGCATTTATTATTTGAAACGTTTTAATCATTCATGAGGCCAGAGGCTGTGGGATGGCTGAGGGCCTCCGATTAAACCCTCCCTGAGAGCTTGTTATATACTCAGCCTCAGGACACACAGCCCTGGCACACACCACACACGCTCACTCTCTCCCTTCCCAAGGTCCCTTCTGTCTATCCTATCCCTCTGTGTTATTTACCCTGACACTGTTTTCAAGCTGCTAAATGCTCCCTCGGGATGCAGTGAAAGACTGCTGTTGTGGTGCCACTTAACCCCTGCCTTGAACTGTGTGAGTCTTGTAGTGATACCCAGTGGCCCATAATGAATCATTGTCTGTGGTGCTAAGCATACCGCTGACCCAAAACTTACGGGTTTCACTCTTTCTTTCAAGTCTTACTGACGTGAACACTCTGTGCCCCACCCACAGGTGATGAGCATCCTGAGCAACCCCAGCGCTGTGGCCCCTCAGCCGCAGCACGACTTCTCCATCTCGCCCCTACACAGCGGCCTGGAGGCCTCCAACCCCATCTCAGCTAGCTGCAGCCAGCGGTCCGAGCCCATCAAGACAGTGGACAGTCTAGCTTCCACCCAGTCCTACTGCCCACCCACTTACAGCACCACCAGCTATAGCGTGGACCCTGTGACTGCTGGCTACCAGTACAGCCAGTATGGCCAGAGTGAGTACAGCTAAATCTCCTCAAAACAACACTGCACCACATATAGTCAATCCTTCAACATGCTGGTTAATCATACAGTAATTATTCTAACTGGTAAGTGATTACAATGATTGATTACTCAGTATACTCTTTAGAATCAATATGTATGGTAAAAATGTACTGTAGTGTCAACTTCAATTAATTATGCAACAAATTTCCATTCAGCCGAAAAGAGCTGTTCTAAATGGAATGCAGCATAAAATGCTACTTCAAATAATGCCTGCATGTTTTCATTCTGGATGTCAAACATTCCTCTTGATTCATTTTTTCAAAATGTATGACATTGTTAGAGTTAAGACCCACTGGTCCATAGAGTTTAAGGGGTTAAACTCAAAGACAGGCTTAACATCTCCCAGAGTGTACCTGTCTGATGGCTCATTAACATGCAGAGGGCGAGATGGCAGCTTAGAGGGTGCAAAGTTGCAGTGTGTGTGTGTGTGTGCGTGCAATTCATGGCCACAAATGCCAGGGAGCAGATAGAGCAACTCTGTGAGGAAGAGGAGAGGCAGAGTTGTGTGTTTTGAGGCGGATTTAAAGAGTAAACCTTGCATGACAGCAGAAAAAGGATTCCAGAGAGGGAGGAAAGGAGAGAGGGAGCACAGAGTTAAATCGTAGCTGATCACCCTCTTTGCCAGCTGTCAGGCCGAGCGTCTCCAGTACAGACAGCTGGCCCACCCACAGGTATGCGGCTGCTACCGTACACTCTGCCTGCTTCCTGACAGCCTCCTTTCTCTGCGTGCTAACGTGCACTAACCCTCGCTACTTACTGTCATGCTGACAGACGCCTGGCATCGTCCATGCGCACCGTCACTTTGCCCCGCCCAGGTGCTGCCACGCACCACAAAAGAAGAAGGAGAGGTGAAAATAACTCCCCCCGCCAGCTCTGGATATCAAAGGGCCTGCCACTGCACATATCTGACACTCTTGACAGGCCAACAGCTAATACCAACATGCTTATGCTCAAACTCAGGAAAGGGAGGGGGCTATATATTTTTAATCATGAAAGCTTCTGTTGTTGACTTCCTGTGGCCCAGGTACACAGCCTTTGTCATTACAGTTGACATTTTGATTCAGTGATTATTGTGTCTGGTCCTCTGGTCTAGACCAAAGATGTTTAGTCTTTTGTGTCAAGCAGACATCCAGATCTGTATAGTAAGTTAAGCCAATGTAGGTTGTCAGGTATAGACAGTAATGAAATGTAATTAAAGTCTATTTGGGAAATGTAGTAAATGCTAGCAAACAGACACTAAGTGTTTCTGTGTGTTTAAATTTTTTACCCAATTTTTCCAACTGTGAAGGCCAATGATGAAGAGAAATTTCTTGCTAAACTTAATAATACTAATAATTCCCAGCTCCAGGCTGACTATAGGTTAAGCAGTGAGGTAGGACTGTGTAGGTTTTCAGTTTTAAAAAGGAAGTGACTAGTGGGGTTAACTGGAGCTTCCTCAAGTTCTGCCCCTCTGCTGCACTAGATCCACGTTGCCCTTGGTTTGTCCTCATGACCTCCTGGCCTGTTCCCTGCACCTTTTTCCACCACTCAAATGTTCCCTGGCTTGTGTAGTCAAATTGAAACCTTGTGAGGCGTGAGCCAGATCAGTGCTTGGGTCCTGGGCAGCGGGTGAGACTAGTTGTGCCCTTCGACCCCAGATCTGCCCGCAGGTCAGTCTCGACACGTGCTCTTGATAAAGATCTCCCTGCAAAAGTCAGGCTTTGGATCAGGCCGGTGAGAGCTGTGCCCTCAGGTGCTGTGTTAGTCACACCATTTCGGCCGGATCAAGTCGCACTCTACCCATCTGGCAGTCTCCGCCTCTTTTCACTTTTCATCAGAACAAAACCTGGCATCTCTGTATTTCAAAAAAAAAATTCCATAATTTGATAATTTTGCCATCTACTGTTTACATTGTGTGGAAATATCATGATGAGTGGACAAATACAAACGAATGGACAAATACAAATGGTTAAAAATGACTCAAAAACTTTAAATCTCAAATTACATAGAAAGTTAAAATCTTTTTTTCCTTCTCCAGTAAAGTCACATTGACAGGAGATAAAACTGGGTCCTATTTCTTATGCCCACAAAGGCATCAATGTGCACAACTGAGCATACATGTGATCAATCCTCTCAGAACTGAAAAAAAAAATCTATAATTTCCCAGCTGTTTTTGCAGGCCAATAGAAAAACCTCTTTGCTGTGAAAGTTGTAGATTGTTTCCTTACCTCTCCAGCTCTCTGCTGATATGTAATCAGGTGCCATTTATTCAAGGGAAGGGTGATGTAGATAACTGAATGAGCAGCATGTCCTGATCTGATGCTAGATGATGGAGGAGTGTGGAATGCAGAAAGCAGGGATGACAGAGTTAATGAGAAACGCACAGAGGAAAACTCTGTATGACAGGAGTGAATGACAGCAGGGAACAGGTGGTTCATTTATTTCCCTGAAGAGGCATCATCTTATTCAGCTGCATATTAGTCAGTAGTTAGGAAGTCCTGTTTACGCTCCAAAAATTGTTTTATGTCATCATCTGATAGAAAGTAGGTCAGTAGTGTCCAACCTTACATTTTGAGACTTTAATATAGGCATTTAAACTAAGGAAACATGAAAACTCCCGATACTATCACTAAAAAACAGAAGAGTATATTGTTGGATGTACTGGGATAGTTTCTAATGATCACTTGTACACATTCAAAATGGAATTCAGACTGCTAGGAGCATTTTATTAATTTGGTTTGATAGATTAACAAGTACAGGTGACTTATATGAAGTACATAGATGTTAGTTTTAAATGCTTAAAGGGAAGTTTGTCAGAGAAAAGTTTTTTTACATGTCAAAATTGTGCCGAAAGCACCAAAGAGCTTCTCCAGCACCAGGGTTGGGAATCACTGCTTCAGGTTTGTTTTTTGAGGCACTAAAACAAAAGCTCATGTCTCAGAGTTGTTTTTGTTTCACTTTTTGTGTGCAGCAGCCGTAGACTACCTGGCAAAAAACGTGAGCTTGTCCACGCAGAGGAGAATGAAGCTGGGAGAACACTCGGCTGTGCTGGGACTGCTACAGGTGGAGACGGGCCAGGCCTATTGACGGACTCGTCCTCCTGGCCATCACTTCTCTCCTTCACCAGCACCCTTCCATCCGTCGTGCCATTTCTCTCTCTCCGCCGCGTGAGAAGGAAGAGAAGTAGCTAAAATCATAGACAGCCTTAGACTCCTGACCTATGGCTGAGTGAATACAAAAGCCATTTGATAAACAGACACTATAGTGCCGTCTCTCATCTCTCTCCCTCCCCACCCCACTGACCCCAAGCTCCATCTGAACAAAGAGACTCTTTCAGGGTTTCGGAGGGGCTGGAGGAAAGCAAGCATTCATTATCTGGGCCCGCATCAGTCGTGCCCTGCCCATCAACAGTCAACATTAGCACACACAGGCTGTGAGCACGGCCGCTGCCCCATTCCAAGACGCCTGGACCATGTTGTTCATAGGACTTAAAACGATGGTATTGTTATGATTCTATTTGATATAATGATTGTGGTTGTTTCTATTACTGATTATTGTAATGCCGTTCTGTTTACATCTTTTCATTTTACCTTATTGAGAGTCCTCTGCAAAGGTCTGACTTTCTAACACATTACGGAGGTGCATGGAGAGAGGCTGATAGCTTTTCAGGCTGCCTGCAATGCGTGTTATTCGACCTTCACATTTTAATCTTAAGCTTGACATTCCGAGAGATCTAGGCGAGTCAGTGGGGTGTCTAGCTCAGCAGAGTCCTCCGGGAGAGAGTGGCCAATGAGGGCCCCAAGAATTTCCAATCCCTTTCCCCTTCGTCCCCACATGTGTCGACCACTGGGAAAAAGCCACAATGCTCAGAAATATAAACAGTCTTAAAGTGACGGCATAGCAGCCTGCCTCCCGACTGGATGCAGAGATTCATTTTGGAGGGAGGACAGTCATCAGTATTATTTATGATCAGTTTGTCTTATGGAGTAAGGCAACACTGACTTTCCTAAGCATTAAACCCAGATTGTAATTCTATAAGTGATTAATTTCACTGAAGTATTATTATCTATGATCTTACTACTATGATCTTAAAGCACAAGTAATCCTGAATTGCACATAAACATAAATTTTATTCCAAGCTATGTCAGGGCAGTATGCTTACTTTGAGATTTTCTACTGTCCCTTGTACTTAACAGGTGCTCAGTTATAAAACGTGACAAATATCTCATTGGTTCTTATATAGACAGTTATTTGACATTCCAAATGTCTTTTTTTTCCTTTTGGATACTGCCTTTCTGTCAACAATTCCATCAAAGGTGTACCTTTAGCAATGATTACCTCACAGTTTGCAGCTGAAATGTTATTATCTACTTCCAGTCACTATTAAGGGCATTGTGTGGGCTAATGTTCCAAGTTATGAAACATAATTCTAAATTAGAAACTGTTGCATATTGTTTAGTCTGCAGTCCCAAAGACACAAAATACAAGCGACTGGTTTGTAAATCACTCATCCGTGTAAGTTCATTGAAGAGAATATGAAATCCTTCCCAGAAGAACATTTAGATTTTGGGCCACACAAAAAATCAGTGTTCTGTGTTTACATGTGCCAAATACTTCATGACTCAGTTGAGCACCTCATCTGAGCTCACCACAAACTGTTAGACGACAAAAGGACCTCCACGACCAGAATGAACTGCGGATAAACTGAGAGCTACCTGCTACCCAGGACCAATGGATATTTCCCCGTCCATAATCTACATGTCTAGCCTAGGTGCCATCCTATCACAGAAGTACCACAGTTCAGTCCATGGACCACAAAGAGGCCAAGTGTGGATCTTATCCAGCCTAAACCAATCAGAAATTGGACAAACAGTCAGCAACCCTGACCAGGCCACGTCATGCCACAGCACCTAGGCTGATGCATATCATGTTATTCAGGAGAACAGAACAAACTCACTAAGGCACGTGACCACGTGCCAGCAAAGACTGATAGCATTTCATTTTAACACTTCAAGAGTTTTGTAATAAAAAAGGAAAGACAAAAAAGAAGAAATGTAAAATGTTTTTAGTGTGTAGCACTCATTTCTAACATAAACATTAATCTACCTTTGAGATATTTAAAGCACTATTTGACTTGGCGGTCTTACGCCTTCTCAGATTTCTTTCTAGCTTCAGTTGGTCCATCACATTCCTATCTAATTCGTTTTTTTTTTTGTTGAAGCATCTGTAATTTGCTTTGTTATCTTTTCGTTCAGCATGTATGTATATTATCATGGCATAATTTATTCTGCTGTATGAAACAATAGCGTAGTGGGAACTTGTATTGGATTTCCTACCTTCAGCCTGTTGATGTCTTTACTGTAGCACTGTTATTGATTAAAGCTCGAAAAACTGGAAACCCATCACCATTCCTTGTTCTTTTTTTCTGTGTTGTATTCCTAAAGCTTTGGCAGTTGTCACAGCTGCTTTTCCAGTGACCTCCATGAGCTACTGAGATGTAAACAATATGTTCAGATCTTCTGTGAAATATGTTTATGCGTAGTACTTTATTTCAAATATCTCCACGTCGATACACCCCTGCTACTAATTCCTGATCTAAAACAGAACTGACATATCCTATACAGGTTTTAATCTTAATATTTGTAGTCAGTAATTTGTAAAAGTGAGAATATTTATTGGCAAGAATCGTGCGTACTGTGTTCGGCGCTTTGATGTTGCTAAAAACCGTAATCATGATTTAATCCTCTTCCCAACAATGCAGTATTTTGCAGCGCCTTTGAAGCCACAACATCTTGACAGTCGTAGTGATTTAAGATACTAAAAATAGTTCCCAGTAATTGAGCTGAGCTGTGAGCGAATAAAGAAGCGTTTAAAAGCAGTGTCACAACAGAGATGCTTCATAGCCACTGCCTTCACAGAAGGCTTGTGTGATGGCTGGATAGCCCTAGGCCATCCACTTCAGACCTGACCATGAGGGCATCGTCTGGGCACGGAGTCCCTGAATACGGGCCAATGTGCAGCTCATGGCTTATGGCCTGAGTCAGTGAGAGCACAAACTAAATCCAACTAGTTGTTCAGACACCTTTCACACTGCAGAGGTACATTCATTCATTTAGTGATTTACAGAACATGAGAAAGATCTGCAGTCAGAGGGAGGGAGTCAGTCAGGACCCCCCTCTGGGGGACTTTCAGCAGTTGCATGTGATGATGAAATCTCGTTGGTATGTGATTTTGTGCTCTCTTTATGATTCAGCTGTCTTTAGCGTAATGTGTTGTGATAAAAAGTCATTTTGGATATGCACAATATTACTATGAAGGGAACAGCTGCTTTGTCGTTTGGACTTATTGCCTTCTGTTGGTTAAGTCTGCCTTCGGCTTAATGTATTCACCATAAAGATATACAGGGACATACCACAATGTGATTACAATAGGTCTTGTGATTTTAATGCTGTGGAATTACAGTACAATTACTCTAGAATATCTTAATAATTACCATATTTTGCTGACACCTTAGCATAGTACCAGTGAACCAGTGTCTTTTTATGTACTTTGAATCTATTTTTTGACCCTCTTAGCATTTACCATTCAAGAGTATATCATGTACTTGTATATGTATTTATATAAATACAGTAACTCCAGCCAAAAAACGTGGATATATGATGTGGCAAAAAAGGCTTAAAAATTAATATTTTTTAAGTGTAATACGCAAATATGCTCTCAAAAACACTTTAATTTCATTTTAAACTCAATACTTTTCCCTTGTAACAAATGTAAAGGTAAACCTGTATCCATACCGTACAGTTTACATGAAGTTCTGCCTCCCGCAGTGCTAGAATGTAAACACTGATGTTACCCCTGTATAGCTTTTTATGTAATTCATGCAAGAGCGTTTTCTTTGGTATTAGCAGGTACATACAGTAATAAATAATTTAACATACATTATTAAAAATACCGGGCTTTATGAAGTACAAAATGAAAAACACTTGAGACACTCCACCAGGAAAATTCTGGACTGTTTCTGCCAGAGATGCGTCACAGGGCAGCAGCCAGTTAGCAGCAAGGAGAAATAATTAAAGCACTCAGATTGGCTACTTTTAAATCTCCTGCCTGTGAGTACAGCTGACTGGGATGCCTGGGCCTCTTACGCCATGCTCCCTCATCCTTGTGCTGGTTGTTTATGTTTGGGTGTCTCACTGAGCAACAGAGGCTAATTCTGTTCAGTTGTCTGATTGTGAGGCCCAGATGTCACAAAAGCAAAAAATGCGGAAGATACCTGTGATTTCCATGTTCGGTTAAACTCTCAGAAAAAATCTGTAAAAGACAGTCACAATTCAGCATGAGCTTACTGTATGTGTGCAAAAATAAATAAATAAA
>JBBMFX010000128.1:20200071-20214142 GCA_037832545.1 Rhabdalestes septentrionalis | reverse complement strand
GGTAACGGCGTTGTAACGGGGGAAACAGTAACTGGTTTGATTACTCGTTACTGAAAAAAGTATCGCTGTTAGTAACGGCATTTGTTTATAGCACCGTTATTCCCATCACTGGTGTTCAACAGCACATCTTTATTACCACTGGTTTGGTAACATTACTGTTGCATATTTCTTCGCTGACTTACACACATCAGTGTGAACAGTGTAAACATTTTCTCTGGATTTAACCCATTCACCAAGTGAAGCAGTGGGCTGCCACCAATGAGGGCACCCTAATGGTGACACTAGCAGTCCTGACATTCGAACCCACAACCTTCTGATCATAGGGACAACCCCATAACCACCAGGACACCAGCTGCTCCAAAGCTGACCTCTTTGTTTGCGTGTTCATAAGGTATGGTTATATATATATATATACGTTCAGATGAAACTAAAAGAACTGTATCTTTAAAATTACAAAGGCCTTAAGGGCATTTGTGGGTGAATCCATGTTATGTGTTTTTGGGGGGCTAAATGTACCCATACAGAAGCCTTTTTACTCACAATATAAACACAAAGTTATTGTTCCAGAGACAAAGAGCTTTGATTTCTCAGCATCGTCGGTATTAGCATTCGTGTTAATGCTAAGCCATTTTCTGTTGGTCCATTCAACACAGACTGCACAAACATTGTAATAAGGCCTGTCGTGTTGAAATAATATGAAAACATGAGGTTTTCGTATGACAGCAACAAAACATTGGACAGCTTTAGTGGATATCATAAGTAGGTCAGAGTGACAAATATATAGCTGAAAGCCTTGCTTACTAAATTGAGGCTCTGAAGTCAGACAGCTTGCTTATGAATGTACATATTTCCTCCATGAAACTCACTGAAGGGAACATTGCCCTGATGAACAGTTTTGAACAGTTCCGAGCAATGCACTTGTAAAATCCAAAGGGTGGCAAATAGTAACTGTTGTTTGTAAATACTTATTCGTACACTAAAGAAAAGAAATCCACCCAAAGCTGCAGAACTTTAAACAAGAGCAGCATTAGGACATTGATCTGCGGTCAATCTTCCACTATTATCATTTGGCTAATGTACATGCTTTCTCAGTCAAATTCTTAAAGAGAATAATGTGTCCTATCATAACTATGCAGATGACACTCAGATCTATCCAGATCTCTCACCAAGTGACATCGGCCCAATTGATTCATTGTGTCGGTGCCTTGAAAAAGTACATGACTGGATTCATGATAATTTTCTCCAATTAAATAAAGACAAAACAGAGATTAATTTGGTAATAAAGAGGGAAGATCGATACTTAATGCCCCCCTTGAATCTAGACCACTTAAGACACCCAGCCATGTAAAAAACATTGGTGTGTTAGTGGATGAAGACCTTACTTTTGATGGTCACGTCAAAACTGTCACAAAGTCAGTATTTTGGCACCTCAAAAACATTGCTAAAGTTATAGATTTTGTGTCCAAACAAGACTTAGAATAACTGATCCGTGCCTTCATGTCATGCAGGGTTGAGTATTGTAACGTTCTCCTCACTGGAATTTCCAACAAGTCCATTAAACGACTCATTCAAAATGCTGCTGCCAGAGTTCTAACTAAACCCAAGAAAAGAGGGCACATTACTCCTATTTTCAGGTCCTTGCTCCCAGTTCGGTACAGAATTGTCTTAAAAAAATTACTTAATGTGCACAAGTCATTCAATGGTCTGGGTCCTACAAACATCTCTGATATACCTGAAGTTTATATTCCTAATCGGTCTCTAAGATCTGCAGTTAGTAGTAATAAGATACGAAACCAGACATGGTGAAATGACATTTAGACATCATGCAGCTCATTGCTGGAAAAATCAACCCATTACTATCAGATCTGCACCAACTGTAGCCAGCTTTAAAAACAGCAAAAAAATCCCAAAACTGTTCTCCTCTGCCATCTTTTAAATATTTGCACTTTTACTGCACTTTAAATATTCTTTTATGTACTTCTTTTACCCCTCTCATTATCTTGTTTGATCTTTCTCTAATATTTCTTTATTCTTATTTAAATTTCCATTGCTGTAAAGCACATTGACTGACCTTCTGTGTATGATAATGTGCTATTTAACTAAACTTGAACTTGAACTTAATATCGTTTCATTCTGCAGATAACAGGTCATGAAAAACTTAACAGGGTGAACAGCAGAGGCAGAGTGATTCGTGGCATCATTTGTAGCTCCTTAATGTGGAGAACAGGGTACACATGTTCCCATATAGACAATTGGGCACATGATATCAGCGTGGCTCCTGGGACTTGGTTGCCTGAACCCCTGCACTTGAAATACATTTTGGGATGCATCGTGAGAACGAGCTCAAATTTTAAGGGCCAGTTTCACGTTGCCAGAAATCTGTGTTCAAGGGGACGTGGCACTGGCCGTGGGTTTCCAGTGGATGCAGCGCTGGCGAGGGGCTTTATTATGAGGGAAACGCTGAGAGCAGATGTCAACAGTTCTCTGGCCGCTGCGACTGGAGGTGGGGGGAGAAATTGCTGCTTGTCAGGGGGGCTTCCAAAAAGCCAACATCTGTTCTTGTCACCACACTAATGCAGCTGGAAGCCAGTGTGATGTCATCAGCGGGCAGCTGGTCCCCAGCAAACAATACAGAGAAAAAGAGTGGGAGAGAGAGACTGAGGAGTTAGTAGTGATGTAAGGTGACGTGGGTGTACGTTTCCCTCAAGTGTTGATGCTCAGAACACATTTGATTCCTGGGGAATGTAGTAAGGAGGCCGTTCTTGGAAACAGTTGATGTACAAGTACATGTTTGCACTGATAACCTCTTGAACCCACTCTCCAATATAAAGGTTCTGTAGTAGTTCTTGGCTTCAGGGAATGATTCTATGAAAAGCCATGAATAAAACAATTATATTTAGGAGAGATTCTTCACACATGCCAATTGTGCAAAACTAGGGAAGGGGGGACATCCTCCCCTCTTTCTGAATTAATTTGAGGGAAATCTGAGTGTCTGTAATACTAACATTAATTTCCATGGAAATCCCTAACTGAGAACTTGGAAGTGTGACAATTTTTATTTGTGTTGTGATAAATTCCATCACAATTATTCTTAATATGCTTTTCTAAGCATATTGTGTTAATGCCAGTTCTTAAAGAACACTGACCAACTGCAGGTTTCATTAATATCAATAGAATTTGTCCTTTGGGAATTTGGTGCAGTACAGTGTGTGAAAAAATGTATTTGCTTTTGAAAGTCATTTTAAACAGAGCACAATCAGTTGTTCTTTCCAACTTCTGTCTGAAAAAAGAAAATGTCTTTTGTTGTGATTGTTTTTACAATAACTTCTCTCACACCACATCAAAGAGTTTTAGAGGAGAAGCCCTGCACACACACTTGGTTATAGTAAAAAAGGATATGCCATTTTCACAGGTCCCTCTCTCTAGTGTGGACTCAGTAGTGAGACCACTACAGCTCACACACACTGGCCCTTCATACATGCAGAGCAAAAAAACATCATCCCTCATTAGGAAGTTATCCATTCGGATGTTAAATGTCTTAATCAGATAAATAGTCAAATCATTTATTTACTTTGCCTATTACAAACATCTGCATGCTCATTTGTTCACCTGCAGCTGCTTCCTCACTCATCAGTCAAAGATCAACCAGAAAACATATTATTAACAAATATTTATTGCTCATGAATGTGTTTAAGTGAAACAGGCTCACCTCCTGTTTGTATTAATATAATGGGATTGATGTCTAGTTTCCACATATGGTGCAGTAATCTGTTAGAAAAGGTCTGTCATCTGAAATAGACTTCTTAATAAATACATTTAAATATAAACAAATTGAGTTGTTCAAAAAAGTCCCGGGGCAACTAGGTTGTAGTATGGGAACATTAGGTTGTTGTCTTCTGACAAATGTCACCCCCCCACCCCACCCCACCCCACCCCAAACAGACAAAATCTGCACCCTGTCTCATTTACAAACATGGTTCTTCATTGAGGCTGTTTAGGGAATTAAAAGTGGTAATTTTTTTAAAAAGTGGACTTCAATCCAGTTATCAGGGTCCTCCACACTTTTGCTCCAACCTAATTCACAATCACACAGATTGCATAAAAATGTGTACAGGGGGCCCTGAGGACCAAATTAAAGACCCGCGTCCTGAAACAAAAATTTTGGATCTTTCTTTTTTTGAGTGATCTTATTTTTCAGTTGTTATTCTTAAACACTTTCACTATGACATTAGGAGAAATGTACTGTGTACATTGTATAAAAATAAGCAACTGAAGTGAGGACCCACAAATGTGGGATTAAACTCTACAAATGGGACACAGTGTGTGGTTTCTGAGGTGTGATACTGACAGTTATTATCGCCCATGTATGGTCTGTAATGGCTATCCTGATAGTACCCTATCAGAAACGGGGTCTTTTGCTGCTTATTCAGGAAATTAAGGAATTCCAGTAAAAAGGGGCTTTACCTTTGAAAGGTTAAGCCCGGGCTTGTGGAGAGAACGAGCAGCCAGACCTGTATTGCATGTTTCAGAGGAGATATGATGTCTGATATGGGGCCTGTGTGAAAGAGAAGTTGGGGCCCGTGTTTTTGAGAGGGAATTGAGGGCTTCGTTATGGAGCTTAGCTCACCATCCATACTAATACGAACCACGTAAACCAAACATCTCCTCGTCTATGCCTGTCTACTCAGAGCAGGCCGAGCCACCTCAGGGACCCTGGCACTGCTTTTTAATAATGGCTGCATTACAGGGAAAGCTCGCCCAGGATCTGGGACCCACTCAGTCGTTTGCAGGGTGGAAAGACATTTTACCACAGAAAGAGTGAGAGGCCCGAGATGTTCAGTAATGCGTAAACTTTACACAGGCTAGGAAAGGGTAAGCTAAATACAGCCTGTAACTGTCTGGTGATATTTACACAGCGATTTAAAAAATATATAGGTACTAACAATTCTGTTTAGAGTAAAAGAACAATTTTCAGCTTTTCTTAGTTGCTCTAAAGAATTATGTTGATTTGTAAGATCACTGAGTGTGAAAAACATTTGTAAGTTCAGAGAACATTCTCATACATTTTTGTTGTAGAACTTTTTCTACTGTCAATACAGTTATACAGTGGATAGGTTCTTTATTCCTAAACAATTTTCATTAATATATATGGAATCAGCTTCTATACTTACAAGTGTGCAAAACCAATGTGTACAATTAGAGGTTACTGAATTACCAATAAGCTCCAATGATCCTGATGCTATTCAGTTTTGTGTTTAATAAGACCTACATGGTAAAGCGCAGTCTATTTCAGTGGTTTTAACCAGCTGTCCAATTGTGTGTTACAGTGTGTTTTACAGATGTGCCTATAGTAATGAGAGAGATTTTATTTCATCATATTTGTGGTTATTTTTGTTTTCTAGGAAGGAATATCATGCAGCACAATAGACAACACTAATCCCCAGTCTGAAATTGAGACCAACACCATTTTTACATCTTAAAGTGGATTTTTTTAAAAAGGGCACTCTATATTCTATAATCTTCTAAAGTGTGATGTACATGCGATGTGTGGTTTCATAGACATATGTAGCAAAAGCAATAGTTTACTTATGTATTACCACCATCCAACCTCTCTTTTTCCTTTAGATTTTTGTTACTGGGTCTTTAAGATTTATATACATAAATGGGCTCCTTACAACTTCTGCATGAATGGTCTAAACTGCTGTAGCCTGAACAGACAGATATATTTACACTTTTCTTGACTTCATAAAACAGCGGACTAATTTACAGCTTATTTTCTATAAATTGACTCAGAAGTGAATGGTATGTTTGGAGAAATCAAAAGTGTATATTGTAGATCAAACTCTTATGTATTAATAAAAATGAGGAGAATTTGATTATATGGGCTCTTTAGGTCAAAGGCCTTTTGGATCATTTTTTTATTAATTCTTTATAAAATACTCACGCAATGTAAGGGGCAGCAGCTATAGGGTACAGCCCCCTCAGTGGATACTTTGTATGCCCATCATCTATTTGTGGCCCTTGCTGATTTGGGTGATTTTATTTGACCTTGCTCACATGGCCGCTCCCTCAATGCTTCAGCGTTCAAAAACATCTGAAAATAAATTGTTGTATCTATAATGGGACGAGCAGTTTTTGACTGATGGTCTTGCCCCAGGACAGATTCCCCCCTCCCTCAGAAACTGGGCTTACAAAAGCAGGCAGTGTACTGTGGCAGTTTTCTTTCTAATCTACAGCATCCTCTTAACCTACCCCCTTGCCTTCATCTCCTCCATCATCATAATATGGCTGCAGTGTCTATGATATGGTGGCATGTCTCTGATCTACCTCTGACTCGGGCACAAACACACAGAGCGCCATGCTGATAAGAAGAGGGATCCATTTTCTGTATTGGATTTGGCTAATAAAGATGGACAAGGCAGCTTGTTGATGACTCAACCCCATTCCCCCATCCCCTTTAAAGCCATATATTACTTAAAGTTTTTTTTTTTTTCATTTAAAGTCAAGAAGCAGAACTGATTTTTTTGATGCAGTATTCTGTTACTGTGCATCTGCTGTGTGAGAGATCCAGTGGCTTTTTTATCAGTTGCAATGTGCAGTGTGGGTTCAGAACATCTGTTTCCAGCACAGCTGTTTCTCTCAGTTACTTACTGCAAGATTTGCATGACCGTTTGCTTTGTAGGCATGTATTTATACATAAACATACGTGTAGCCAAAATAAAATTCTAAACCATAGATGTTGATTTAAGGATATATAGCTTGTAAGGGATTCACTCTAATATTTCACGTGTGACCGTTTGCGCCTTTCTTCAAGCTTCTAATTGATAATGCTGCCCTCTGTTGATAAAGAAGCGAACAGCATTTGTCATTGAGTGAATGGTCTTTCTCTGGAAAACTGAAAATGTGAGTGTTATTATATTATTCAAAGAGTGGTTTTATATTTTCACAGTCAGACAGTTCAAACGTAAATTACATTTGTTGGATTGCTCTTGTCCTTGTTGACAGCGTAAGTAGTCGACATTTTCAATCCCTGACTTTGTTTTTTTTTTTTTTTTTTTGTGAAGTGGTACAAGACAACAGCATAGGACATATAAACACACATCAGTCTTGAGTGACAGCAGAATATATGGAGGGACAATTGGAGGGGGGAAGGGAAATGGTGGCGCATGCCGGAGCCGGCAGCCAAATTCCTCAACGCTGCCCCATATTGAGGGCAAAGCTGTGTGTCTGCATGCTGAGCTATAGGAGAGCACTGTCGGACTGCTGGAGGGTCACTCGGCTCCGCTGGCCTGCATTAGGCAGACTCAGGCAGCCTCTCCAGCTGGGGCAGCCAGAAAGGGGACTGTATGTCTTCATTGGTCAATTGGCTGAAACATCAATTTTTCACCCTCTTAAAAAGGACGAATAGCCGTTCTAAATTTAAACAAACGGAATCAGTGTGAATCTTGTCCCGAGCTTCTTTAGAAAACTCCCCAGCTCTGATTAGTGTGGTGAACCATGGGATCTCTCGAAATGAGCTGTTTTCAAGAGCCTGAGCTGTTGTTTCTTTTCATTATCCACCACTTACAGTACATTATGTAACTCTGAATCTCATAACACTGCACTATTTAGGTGCATTGTAAAAGACACGCATACAAAAAGGGCACCAGAAGCCAGAGGCACTTTCAGTTATTGTTTGCATTCTGTTTGGGTACAATTAGAATAAACAAAACATTACGGGAAATTAAAGCGGGAAAAACTGATATTAAGTTTCCCAGCAAATACACAAAAAAGCCATTGTAAATATGGCGGTGCTGAACAGAGATGTTTCAATGGTATTTTTTTAATGTTAACATTTTGTACTCCGTGTTTATGTATAACTGGAAGCTCTGTGCCAGGTCAAAATAAATAAAATAAACGGCTAGCAGAATCTTGTAAAAACATACAGCCTTTATTAAAACATTTTATTATCAAGGTTGGTTTCCCAAAAAGGTTTTAAGCCTCTTTTAAGACTAGGACCTTCCGAAACACGTAGCTTTTTTGTTTCCAGTGTATTTTCTTCAGCATGTATTATAAAAATATCCCATGTTTAATGTTACATTTTATTTGGTTTTAAGCATTTCTATTGGGACATTCAACATCGAATGTTGGCACAGTGTGAACAGCAGCACTAAAAGAACTGACAAAAATACGTTTTTTAATGCTAAAAACAGTTTAAAAAGGATCTATATAAGATTCTTTAGGGCAGTACATATGGAGTAGGCCGTAAATTCACACAGGGTTCACTGCTCTCTGATCTCAGCATATTTTTGACTGCTGTCCGCTGTTTCACTCTGCAGTAAGGAACAGAATATGCGAGATTTAACACAGCACGTTTTCCTAATGCTGTGTGTTAGATAGCAATGGACGTGGATGAAGAAACATCTGTCCTGTTCTTCAACTGCACTCTGCTTCCATATGGAAAACTGCTCCTCACTCTCTTTGCACATTTGTTTCCCATTCATGGCTGTCCAATGACAGAGAACAAGTGCCGCTCTTCATGGGAAGAAAGCTTGGGACTGGGCCTTATCTCCACTTGATTAATTTCTTACATCTTGGTGTGATATTCCACATAAATAATTGATTGTAGCTGTGGCATGGCTACTGTTGGATCCTGATGGCGGTGCTGAAATGTCACCTTTCTGAAGTTACAGTGGCAGAGATATTAAAGCCCTTAAATCAGGAGTGCTTTTCCCGATCAAACAGCAATGAGGAATGGATCACATTTGTCAAGGTTTTATTTTAGATTGGCAAACTGTTTGCTTGGGTTGCTGGACAGTGCTGGAGAGTAAATCTAACTTTTAGTGCAGTACAAATGACCAAACTGCAAACATATCGTCCACATTTCTCCATATATCTTTGTGATGTATGTCATGTGATAAACCAGTCTTATCTGGGGTGTATTGGATTATTACTGCACAATTATTGTACATACAGAGCCTATTACCTTGAGATGCAAAATTCACATTTCTACAGATTACCGAGCAAAATGGCATAATTCCAAGGCCCACAGAGCAATTTCAGGAACTGCAGTGTATCCTAATGAGATGAAATTCACCTATAATTGGAATTTGAACTTATTCTGTGTGAGAATATACATCAGAAATAATAAAATCTTGGATAAACTCTGAGTTAGAAAAAAATCCCTGAAGAGATTCTGCAGATAAGGGCAGAGAAAGGTGATATCTTATATTCCAACCAAAAGAATGAGTGGCAGTATTGTTTCTGGCAGTGCACGTGAGTTTTTTTCATAGGTTCTTGCTCCTTTTGAATTCTTGGATAGGAAGACAAAGACAAAGAGAGAGACGATGTAAATTTTAAATTACACCTGAACTACCACAGGAAGCAGAATTTCAGTTCAGTACCGCGCTAGTCTCCCGTGTGCTGTAGTAGCAGCTGAGCATTCTTTGTTTTGCGTGACACAATCTAAAGAACGAGGCCCTTTTTTGTATTGGCTAATGAGGTGTGAACGAACACGAAAACCAAGCCAAATTTTAGCAGAACTGCTTTTTTCTTCTCTGTTCTTCATATACCACCGTGTGAATCTGCACTACCATGACCAATGTCCTGAACGCAAACATCTTGGCCAATAATAAAAGAAGTGTAGGGGAAAAAAAGAGCAAAACAGAAAAAAACAGGGGAAGAGAAATATTACCCATGATGTTTTGGGTGTAAATCTCACTATGTGCGGGGGGATTTGTGGAGGGTTTCAGAGGAAGAAATGCTGAGTTGATGGCATCCATATGTCTGTAGAAGATGGGGGCTTCAGTAAATGACATTACCTAATGCACAACCACAACCTGAGCCAGCCAGCAGATAAAGGCCACTTCAGCTCAAGATGGCTACCGTGTAAAAAAGAGAAGAAGACATGGCCATTCGTCATGCGGCTTCTGGGTGCCCACACCAGTATTCTTCCCTCTCCAGGCAGGTCCGGCCCAAGCTTGACATGCCCTGTGCTCTTTAATGCCTGAAACCATCTTGTTGCTGTTGTTGTCATTGTTTGGCAAGTTCTGTCTCTCACCTCCAAACAAAACAACTGCTACATACCCTGTTAAAAATGAAGGTGGACAAATAAAAACCTTAATTCAAGTACAGTGGATTTGAATAAAGACTTTGAATAAAGGAAAACATTCAAAATGAAGAACAATTATTTTAAAGACATGTACAAGATTATAGTTAAGAAAAGTTGCATGTTATAGACATGGAAAAGGCTTCAAAATAATATACAAACACCAAAAAAATAATATCCACACACACTGTGGGATCAATATACCCAGCAACCAGCTGCTGGCTTGAAAAGTCCATTCCTCAAAACTCAGCACCAGAACAATAAAAGGACCTGTGAGAGGAACCACAAAGCAGTGAACAGTCACTTTGATGGAGCTCCAGAGTTCAATGGACGAGACTGGAGTAAAGGTACACCGGTCAGCGACATCAAGAGCTCTGAATACAACTGGTGTGTTCAAAAGGGCAGCTAGAAAGAAGTCATTACTGAAGGAAAAACACATCAAAGCACATCTGGAGTTTGCCAGAAAGTATCCGAGTGACCCAGCTAAAATGTGGGAAGATAGTTTGTGATGAAATAAAAACTGCCCAATTCCTCAATAAACACCACCCCAGCAGTGAGGTATGGGGGTGGCATGTCGTGGGGGTGCTTTTCCTCAGCAGGGACTGGAAATCTTGTTAAAGTTGTAGGATGAATGGATTATACAATGTACAAGGAAATGTGCAGAACAACATAATTCATTCTGTTGGAAAAACTAAAGCTTTTTACCAGAATAATGATCTCAAGCAGAAGGCCAAAGCAACACAGGGGTGGCTGAACAACAAAAAGTTGTTTGTTCAACAGTGACCAAGTTACTCAAATCACTCAAAGATTGAAAAAAAAAAAACATACTTGAGGCTGTTATTGAAGACACTCAGGCAAGCAGCATTTTTCAGTTAAATATTTTGACAAATAATATATTCTGACATTGAAAAAATACTTAATGCTATAAAAATAACAACTTATATAAATATAATGAATTTTGGAGGTTGACCAGTTTTGCAGGAAACCAATTTCTAAATCTCTGTTTATTATTAAGAAATAAAAATAAAAGTGTTTTTGGTACTGTGCTTGATACATTTTAATGACAAATCCCAAACTAAAACACTTTTTATGACTTTACCAAGAACGTGCAGAGCTACTGCATGCTGAAACAGCATATCAAGCACAGTACAAAAAACACTTTTATTTTTATTTCTAAATAATAAACAGAGATTTAGAAATCAGTCATGTAAAAATTAGCAGTTTTAATAAACTAACGCAATTTTTTTTACTTTTAAAGTTCCTCCCCATACTGGGTAGATTCTACACAAATTAAAGTTTTTCTTGGAACTGTACACCCAAGCAGAGAGGCACTTGTTTTCAAGTCCGTATGTTTATGAGAATACACAGAATCTATGCTGTTGTTTAAGCCATCTGTGTGTCACTACCCACTGTTCCATGATAAGCAGCCAAGATTTCGTTTCCCACCATGAACTGAACAGCCTGTAAACCGAATCATGGGCTTAGTTGGTCTTCTCCAACTTCCTCCCTCCATGGCTCCACGCGACACAGACATCATATGCAACATTTCATCACCATCAGCTCATAGAGACATCAGTCTGCCCTGCAACTGAAACTGAGTGAGGGAGAGGCATGATGTGGGCAGTGAGGATGTGAGTCATTGCTTTAATCCCTGTGTCTTTATTACATTTACAGCAGCGCTTCCTCCAGCTGAGCTCTGCTGCAGGATCAGTGAGCTTTGGGCTAGAGAAGGCTCTTTCCTGCGGGGGGGTGTCCAGAGGGCAGCAGGCTGAAGGTGCTGATGTGAACCCGGCTCCTGGTGACAAGAGGCACGTGGAGCTGATTAGAGAGAGACAGAAAGAGAGAGACGCCATAATATTAATGCCTCTGAAAGTCATGCATGTTTATGTTTCGGACACGGCTAATGGACGTGTTGAGAAGGGAATGAAAACGTTTACTGAGGGCCAGCCCCAAGCACCCAAGACGTGAAATGCAGTCCATATACGGTCAGAATCTGTTGTCGATTTTTACTGTGGCAGACTGACCCAGTTCCACCTTTATAACGCTCAAGTCTATCAATGTTTAGAAGTGAGGAAAACTCAGCAGACTACCGGTGATCATGTACTACACCACTCTCACACTCTCACACTCTCACAACCAATCATGTCAAACTTTTATTGAAGCAGTTGTACATATTCACCAGCCATTGATTCAACTAAATGTAATATTTGCAATAGATTTTCCCAAATATTTCAGCCCTTGGGCTTGGGTCTGCTTGGCCCTACTAGTCAGAATCCCTGTGTAACTAGCCCCACTGGACCTACTCCCCATGCCCTTAATTTAAAAAGAAATTGCATGAGCAGATGTCTACAAACTTTTACACTCACGTCATAGAACCACTTCATTAAGTACACCTACTTTGAACCTACACTTATTGTCAATTTTATCAGTACCACTTACCAGAATTACAGAATGTAGACCATCTGTTTCTCTGCATCATCTGTAAGCCCTTCGGTCAGGACCTCCACAGGATCACCAGCAGGCATCTTTTGGGTGGTGGATCATTCTAAGCTCAGAAGCCATGCTGACATGACATTGGAATGTTAGCATGTCTGTGTGTGTTTGTGTGGTCAGAAACTGACCCATCAATAATACCTTTACATCTTTACAAGGTGGTCTGCAATCACACATACACACCAGTCAATATATTCTGGATATATTCGGGGAGTATATGAGTTGGAAAAACAGACAAGCCTATGTCTCTGAGAAACTTTGGACCAAACTCGATGGCTGGGTCAGAGTGTCTCAACAATTTCACGTCTTGTGAGGTGTTCCTGGTATGGTTAATATCTGCACGGGTAGTATCTACCAAAAGTAAACCAAAGAAGGGCAACTAGTGTAATAGCTACAGGGTCATGAGTGGCCAACATTGTGTGGATGACCAGGTGCATGTGCATCACTTACCGGGGGTCAGAATGCACTTCAGGAATAAGGCAAGCAGGCAGCAGAGGCAGTCTGATGCTCGGAGCAATGCTCTGCTGGGAAACCTAGAGTCCTGGCATTCATGTTAAGGTTTTTTGACACACACCACATTACTGAACATCATTCCACAAACTTGCCTAGTGTGGTAATGTTGTTATAGAAAAAGAGGGTAGGGAACAAACCACCAACACAAGACATTAGACATATATTCACACACACCCACACACTGACCCTCTGCCCAAACACTCACTGCAGTGTGCATATATCTATACACACACACAAACACACACACACACATAACATGGCAAAGAAGTCCTGATCCAGTATGACTCTCTGCACTCTTGCTTATTCCTCCAATGTCGTCTGTGAAGGGTAGGTTCCTTGTAGGGAAGCCACACCTCACCAACCACCACCAGGAAGCTCAAAGCCGATACCGATTTAGGTCAAGGTAGGAAAGCAAGGAAAACAAAACAAAAGAAAACCCACCTGCCTCACACAGCAGGTTCAGTACCCATGAACCAATATATATTCACATTTAAGGGACAAGGGTAACAAAGAGAAAAGGTAACTAACGTGCCAAGAGGACACACTGGTTCTGCACAAAGGTTTTCAACTAATAGGGGGTTGCTGCCCCCAGTAGTTACACACACCAAATACACCCAATGCATGCCAGTGGTATTTGCTAATGGCAGTGGCCTCTTTCAGCAGGGTAATGAACCCTGCCACACTGCAAAAATTGTTCAGGAACGGTTTGAGGAATATGACAGTAAGTTTAAAGTGTTGATACTTCTGGTTTCCTAAAAATTAAATCCAACTGAGCATGTGTGAGATGTGATGGACAATCTCCTCTGACCTATGGAGGCCCCAGACACCACATTGCACCTTAATTTTGGTGCCAGACACAACAAAACACAGTTCTTCTCGGGTCCATATCTCTGCCCATACCTATTCTTCTTCTTCTTCTTCTTCTTCTTCTTCTTCTTCTTCTTCTTCTTCTTCTTCTTCTTCTTCTTCTTCTTCTTC
>JBBMFX010000128.1:20183772-20199971 GCA_037832545.1 Rhabdalestes septentrionalis | reverse complement strand
ATTATTATTATTATTATTATTATTATTATTATTATTATTATTATTATTGTTGTTGTTGTTGTTGTTGTTGTTGTTATGTGGAACAACTTTTAATGAATATCTTTACTCCTAAAGATGATTTTATTTTGATTTCTTTTAATAGCATAATATGCATCTTACATAACAGTCTACATATATTCTGCTCAGAACGTTTTAAAACAAGTGTCTCCATTTAATTGTATTCTCACCAAGCCCTTGAGATAATGATCTTTGCCTGTGTTGTGTATGCATTTACTGAGTAGAATCAATTTACCGGTGAAAGGCTTATTAATTTACACCTCAGTATATCTTTTTATAGTACAACAGATACCAAGCACTTCACATTAACTTCCCATTACAGAATAGCCTTCATTAAATGAAAATCCCTCGTGGCTGCACTAGGCCCATATGCTGCAAGGCCGCATGCTTTGCATTACATTTCAGCATACCATTCAACCAGGCAACCTGGTAACATGCCCAGCACCATAGAACATAATGGCTGACATTTTGTCATCAGTTCGTGGTTTTATGGTGTGTGAAATTAATAGTATAATCTGGAGTAGATTATCACCTCTGATCTCCGCCAGTCATAAATGGAGCCGAGTCCAGACGTTCATGATGATCCATGAAGCAACAAGGCCATTACTCAGGCTGGAACATTTCATCCAAGCTTTCCATGGCCATCCATTTCTACAGTGAGACACATTATTGGTAATCCTTCGCTGAAATACATCCCAACAGCATTATATCTTCCAGTGTGTTGACTTTAATGACTGCTGATTAGACAGAGTGCTTGTAACTGTTAAATCTATGAAGCAGATTACAAACTCGAATGTAACTTTCTGTACAGTAAATGCCACGCAAGCAAAGTTTTTTTTTTGGTATGTATGTTTGTGAGTGTGTGTGTGTGGGGGGGGCGGGGGGGTGGTGGAGATTTTTACAGTTGATTGTTCATTTTTGCCATGTAGACAAATTGAGATTCATTGAAAAAAATCTGAATTGATCATAAATAGGTTTCCGCAAGAGGGAAAAAGAATAGAGCGGGGTAATTAGTTTACAAAAGCCTTTTTGTCTGCTCTCGTCTTGCGTTTGGAATGGCTTCCCACCCGCTTTTCAGCAACAAAGAGCTGTGCAAAAGAAAGTTGGATATTTATGAGGACGCGCTTGCTATGCCTAATTTAAGTTTGCGGCATGGCACAGATGGCACACTGGTGAAATTTGCATTGTCAGTGTTTCAGAGTCTAATCCCCATTCTTGCGAGGTTACCTGGTTTACAAGAAAGTTTAATAAGCATCCCCTCACTATGATCATATGCACACCATAAGCTCCTTTTGTGCAAAAATAAATAAATAAAGCCAGCGCATCTTTAGAGGAAAAAGAACCGGAGCGTCTGCTCAACCAGGCCCGAGAGCCCAGCCGCATCTCCTAGTAATCACCGCCGTGGCACGTGGATTTGCACACAGACACACACAAAATAGGCTGGCTCATGCCTCCCAAATCTACGCTTAATCCGTTGTTTCACTGGGTTCTTTTGAGAAACACAAATATGAAATATATCAATGCAGCATAATGCAAAGTGCTGCTTTAAAATTGGACAAGTTCCTGCTCATTAAATCTTCAGGAGCTTGCCGTGAGATTTGCATACTGTGTTCAAGTCCCCAGTTTACTGAGGCCTTTTCCTGAAAGAGGCAGAGTATTCACACTCAGCAAAATCCTCACATGGCCTGAACAACTGTTTTACCCTGATTATAAAAAAAACTTATAATCAAAAAAGGTTTTGCCCTTGTTACATGTAGTCTGAAGACAGACATCAGGAGTGAACACTTTCTAAAACCTAATTTGTGACTTTGACCATTTCCAGAGTACAATGTAAAACACAATATGCGAATTTCCCCAGGTGTGTCTCAAATGAGCCGCTACCGACATCTAGTGGTGCGTCTGAGAACTGCACAATTTATAGGGCGAGAATAAAACATCCACAAAAGAGGACAAAGACGATGACACTAGATGTGGATGCATTTACCACATAATGTGGCTTTTTGTGCGAATGAGAAAATGAGACTTAAATAACATTTACATGGTCATATTGCATGGATAAATTCCAAACATTTGAGCATAATACAGGACATGGTACTTGTTTAGAAGAGTAGTAAGTGTAGCGATTATGCATTAAAACGTCTTTGGTGATCAACCAATAGTACTAATGATCTACTTACTGTTTCCAAATCTCACATGTATGGTGATATCAGTGTCTTGGAAACGGTAATGAAATGTGAGTGACAAAAAAAACAATCTAGTTCCCAGCCTAGGATCCCAACCAAAGTCAATTTGTGTCACATTAAGAAGATACACAGCTTCAATACAAAACAGTTGATTGTTTTCTTCCAAAACAGCAAATATGATGACAAAGCTGAGGGTGATTTTAAGCAATGAGGGTTAGAGACAATCTCCTTCTGGTCCTCTTCATCCAGCAATCTTCTGATCGTTTATGTAGTCCAGAAACTGAAACAGGGCATATTTTTGTGGTGTTCTAGTGAAGTTCTGAAGTCCAGGTCTCTCTGCTGAGGCTCCAATCCATTACAGTGAGATAGTGAGGCAATGAGAATGAAATAAACTTAAAATATGGTGAAATCAAGTGAATTACATTTCAAATATCTAAATCTGCAACAAATTCTCATACAAACACACACAAACACACAGACCAAAATTTATTTGTTATACCAGTTTGTAAAACTTTAATGAAAGAATGTATTCAAATATGTCAAAGTGCCCTAAATGTGAAAACACAGAAAGTGCTGGTGTTGCCAGGATCTGATTTTCATCAGACTGATGACACCCAACACTGAGTGAGACACTAGACAGTGGAGAGGAGGAGAGTGCGTCGCAAAAAAAGGTAAATGTGACTGACATCCATTAACGAAGCAGCATTTATCTACAGTTTAAAAATATTGGCAATAGCATAGCAGAGTGCCCTCACTGAAAATAACAATAAGAAGAGGTACTACCACAAACATGCTCAGACTCATCAAAAATGTTCATGCCACAGGGCAGTTGGACATACAGTTTGGTTACTGAGTTTAATATTTAAAAAAGTAAGAATACCTGCTTTTTTAACAGAACAAATACACAAAATCAGGCAATTATAGAGCTTCCCCAGAAACACTAAAAGTGGCTTGAGACTGGCTAATACATCTGTGTGTCTCAGTCATAAAGGAACAGAAACAAAACAAGCCTGTTTAATTCTAAAGCATAAATGGATTTTGGAAAACTATGTAATGTGCTTTGTAAACGCACATTATGGAAGAAATAAAGTAGAAGGAGCATGCAAAATATGGATCTTTTAAAAGTCACTTGGTGCAATAGTGTCTTTAATCATTAAAGACTAGCCATATTAAATTTGTTGAATTACATGAATACCCCAATTCATCAAAACAAATGAAGCTGCAATTGGTCGTTCTGTTAAAAACACTGTGACTGATTAAAGGCTCATTTGCGGAGATGCTGTGATGGGTACTCCGTCCGCGTCCCCATCTCGTCTGTCTCAGTCCTCTGAATTCTAGGTTTCCCTTTTTCCTTCCCCTCTTTCAGTTCCATTCGTCCCTTTACTTTTGCCCACCCTTTGTAGGTCCCCTTGCTCCCTTCCTAGAGTGTCTCCTTTGTGCTGCTCCTTGTTTCCTATCGTCTCACCTGTGTCTTGTTTGGTCCCTCTATTTAAGCGGGACGGTCCCGTCTCTCCCTAAGTCAGTCTTGGTCAAACTATCCTTAATATCTTGTTCCTGCACCAACTTGAAAGAGATTTTGGTAGCAGTGGTCTAACTTGTTTGTTTGCTTGCTTGTACAAACCCTTCGCAGCCTAGTGACTTAGCTTGATTGTTTGTTAGTCCTCTCATGCTTATTAGTAAAGCCCTGGAGAGGTATTACTCTGGCTTGTGTATTAACGTGCTGTCTCCTTGTGTTCGCAGACCCGTGTTCCTCACCTTTCATCATAGATCCTGACTCCTTGGTTCTCCCCCTGTTATGTTGTTCGTTTGAGGAGCACGGGTCCTATGTATGTGTCTTGTGTGTATGCGAACACCGAAACAAAGTTTCATTAAAACTTGTATCACCATTCAAGTGCGTCCTCCCGTTCCCTCAAACCTTGCGGAGAGATCCGTGACAGACGACCGACTCCAAAGTATCCCCCATGGACACCTCGATGGTACCTCTGCCTGCAGACCAGGTGCCCTCCGGTTCTCCGCCGTCATCGGCTCCATCTGTCGAACAACAGCTTCTGGAACATGCGATTGTTGATACATAGATCAGTGGTCCCCAAACTTTATTTCGTCACGATCCGGTTTAATATAAGAAATCCGGTCATTTTTTCAAAATAAAACATCGTTTAGTCTCTGATAGTAAATAATAAGGAAATACTGTAATTTTTCCATGCAGCCCGCGGACCGTTACCAGGCCGTGGGTCACATCGTACCGGTCTGCGGGCTGCATGGAAAAATTACAGTATTTCCTTTGTGTGTTGGGGACCGCTGTCTTACGGGACATGTTAGACAAATTTGTCATCGTATATTCTGGTTCCTTTTCGGAACACATAAAAACACGTTAGAAAAGTACTCACCCGTCTGTTTGAGCGGTGCCGGACAGACAGTGGTCACACCTTGCGGTGGACTTTGTAACGGATCTGCCGGTATCCAAAGGGTACACTACTGTTCTGGTTGTGGAGGATCGGTTTTTGAAGGGTTGACGATTCATCCCCTTTCATTCTCTCCCCTCTGCTCGACAGGTAGCGGACGCGCTGTTCCAGTCGGTGTTCCAGCCGTACGGTATCCCGGAGGACATTGTGTCGGACCGCGGCCCCCAGTTTACGACCAGAGTTTGGAGAGCATTCTGGGGTCATTTGGGGTCCGCGGTCAGTCTGACCTCTGGGTACCATCCCCAGTCTAACGGTCAGGCTGAGAGGACTATCCAGGAGCTCGGTCGATTCCTCCGGGCATACTGCCACAGCCGGCAACACGACTGGGCAGATTACCTCTTCTGGGCAGAGTATGCCCAGAACTCTCTGCGCCACTCTGCCACCGGCCTAACACCTTTTGAGTGTGTGCTCGGGCGTCAACCCCTGCTGTGTCTGTGGGACCAGAGCCCCACTGAGGCTCCAGCAGTGGATGACTGGTTCCGTCGGGCAGAGCGGGTGTGGGAGGACGCATACACCAACATCCAGCGAGCAGTTCAGCGCTTTAAAGAATGTGCCGAACGTCAACGGAGGGAGGCACCTCCTATCAAGGAGGGTGACAGGGTTTGGCTGTCCACAAAGGATCTTCATTCGTCTTTGCCCTGTTCTAAATTGTCCCCCCGTTTTGCTGGTCCATTTTTAGTCACCAAGCAGATCAACCCAGTGTCACTTAAGTTACAGTGACCCCCCCAATCTGACAATTCATCCTGTTTTTCACATTTCTCTCCTCAGGCCTGTCTGTCCTGGTTCCCAGAACAAAGACGAGGTGTCCGTCACGCCTCCCGAGGCCATCAATGTTGGAGGTGCTCCATTCCATCGCGTGCACGCTCTGCTGGACTCACGTCGACGCGGAGGTGGGATGGAGTACCTGGTCGATTGGGAGGGGTATGGTGGGTGCCAGCACGTGACCTCCTCAGTCAGCAACTGAAGGATGACTTTCATCGGGCACGGCCAGATCGCCCCACTCCTCGCCCCCGGGGTCGACCTCCCCGGCCGCCGTTGCTCCCTGCAAATTCAGGAAGGCGTTGTGGGGTAATGAGCCACGAGGAGGTGACTCGGCCTGGAGGGGGGGGTACTGTGGCGGGGACCCCGTCCGCGTCCCCGTCTCGTCTGTCCCAATCTCAGTCCCCTGAATTCTAGGTTTCCCTTTTGCCAGTTCCATTCGTCCCTTTACTTTTGTCCACCCTTTGTAGATCCCCTTGCTCACTTCCTAGTGTGTCTCCTTGGTTTGTGCTACTCCCCCTTGCTCCTCGTTTCCTTGCGTCTCACCTGTGTCTTGTTTGGTCCCTCTATTTAAGCCGTTCGGTCCCGTATCTCCCTGAGTCGGTCTTGGTCAAACTATCCTTAATATCTTGTTCCTGCACCAACTCGAAAGAGATTTTGGTAGCAGTGGTCTAGCTTGTTTGTTTGCTTACTTGTACAAACCCTTCGCAGCCTAGTGGCTTTGCTTGCTTGTTTGTTAGTCCTCTCATGCTTATTAGTAAAGCCCTGGAGAAGTATTACTCTGGCTTGTGTATTAACGTGCTCTCTCCTTGTGTTCGCAGACTCGTGTTCCTCACCTTTCATCATAGATCCTGACTCTTCGGTTCTCCCCCTGGCTGGACGTGAGAGGCCAAAGCCCTTTTGTGTTATGTTGTTAATTTGAGGAGCACGGGTCCTATGTATGTGTCTTGTGTGTATGCGAACACTGAAACGAAGTTTCATTAAAAGTTGTATCACCATTCGAGTGCGTCCTCCCCTTCCCTCAAACCTTGCGGAGAGTTCCGTGACAGATGCAGGGTATTCACATGCGCAAAAGCATGCTCTCATGCACAAAAAGTTTTATCCTGCTTATAATTAGTAAATAGTTTGCCTTAAAAAAAAAAAAAAGATAATGGATGCCATAAAACACAGGTGTGTCTCAAATGAGCAGCTAACATCTGGTGGTGAGACTGAGAACTACACAAAGGGAATGAAACATAAAAAGAAGGAGCTTACCAGTTACACCAGATGTTGCCACAAAGAAATACTATATAATGTGGCGTTACACCTTCAACATGACTCATTTATCCACAGTGTAATACTCAAATGTAAAAGAATATATCATGCAGATAATTTAAAACAACTTTGTCTCTGTTGGAACAAAGCCTTGTTTCTCCATTTTTGTTGTGTTTTTACACCCCTTGTAAACACTAGCTGCTTTTCACCTCGTGGAAAATTTAAAGATGAATAGAAATGTACCAGAATTACTTTTTACACTAACATCCATTGAAAGTTGGAATGCTGGATGAAAAGAATGTTTTTTTTGTCCTTTCCTGTAAATTCACTATTTATTTTCAGCCAATTACAATAATGATGTAATCTAATGAAAAGGAAACAATTCTGTAGCAGTGGGAAAATGAGACATTGCTTAAAAACAGTCTCAAGTTAATAAGCACATTATTGCATGAATAAACTGGCATTATCCAGTGCTTATTACAGGACCAAGTGCTTGGAAGTATATACAGTAGAATGATTATTATGCATTGTAATGTGAGTCTTGAGTTATCATCCAGTATCATTAATGAGCTTTTTACTGTTTCTTGTAACTTATAGCCACAAACAGCACTCAAGATCAACCATGATGTGAAATTAAAAAATGAGTGCCATGTTGCTAAAAATGACTGAAATAAATATAAGGACAAAAGTATTGAGACACACCCCTTACTTTCCAGTGAAAGATACTAAAGCTTCAGCATACCAATATATTTTGGACAACATTATGCTTCCAACTTTGTGGATGAACTTGACTGGCCCGAATAGAGCCCTGACTTCAACCCCATCCACACTTTTGGGATGAACTGGAACTGCGATTGTGAACCAGGTCTTCCAGTACTTCATAAAAGCTTTACAGAATGCATAGGCACAAATTCTCCTCCAAAATCTCATGGAAAGCCTTCCAAGAAGAGTGGAAGCAAGAATAGCTGGAAAGGAAGAGATGTTAAAATCTGTGGGGTGGTTTCCCAGATAGGGAATAAGCCTAGTCCTGGACTACGCAGTATTATGAATGAAGAATTTCTATTAAAAGAGAAGTATAGTCCAGGACTAGTCTTAATCCCTGTCTGGGAAACCAGCCCTATATGTTTAAATGTCAGAAAATAAATGTACATAGTCTGAAAGGTACAACAATAAAACCATGGATGAAAAAATGGAAATAATTATGACGAATTATATATTGTGGGCACAATTTCCTACAGAAACTTCAAAATCTTGTGGAAAGCCTTCCTAGAGGTGTGAAAGCTGTTATAGTCGCAAAGGAATGTCATTAAAGTCCCTGTTGGAGTAATGGTCAGTTGTCCCAATACTTTTGTCCATATAGTGTATGTGGCTAAGAAACAAAGTTAATCAGCTTACCACTGTGAGTGTCGGTCTTTCTCTGCTGCTTGTCCAGGATGCTCCTCCACCTGAAAAAGAGAAAGACAGAATTGTCAGAGCTGTGGCTGAAAGGCTGCAGCACAGAGGACCATTGTCTGCAGCTGAGTGCCCAAGATACACAGAGGAGATCTCATTTCCAATCGCTTGGCAGAAGCAAAAGTAAAAGCATGTTGCTGTTTTGGGGGACAGGAAAGAAATGATAGACTTTGTTGGAATTACTGAGCACTGCTCACCAGCAATGTTTATCAGAAGAAGGATTGTGAAAATGTAGAATATGACCCCTTTAAAAGACCCATTTTAGCTTGCCATTGTATTTGTAATTTTTTTAATTTAGTTTGGGTGGATTTTATGAATATCTTTAATAATCAAAACATGAGAATCATTCTGGATGCAGCTGTGATTGGTCACTCTGTCATTACACTGTGAGTGGTTAGAGGCACAACTGCATATTGCAACATTCTGCAATATCAGAATTACAGAGACCAGTTAGAGGCAACCTAGGTAGGTACCTATTAAAGTGGCTCTTCAGTGTAAAGTATTCGCAAAAAATTGGACATCTTGAGCAATATATTGACCTGTGCAAAAGCAATGGCATTTTATATATTTATGTTTGTTTCTTATCTATGTAATAATCTCAGAAAATAAATACAAGTTGTGCATTAAAATTGCCATATGAAAGTTTCTTACAAAGGATGTAGATCTACCTTCACTAACAAGATAAAACAATTGCAATTAGGCTGGGGATGTACACATTTGAATGGATGCTATTCATTTAAAATGAGCAGTTTGCAGCTGTTTTAGCTTCCATATAAGATTAGGACTCCATATAAGATTAGGGTGTAAACTACATGTTTTAAAGCATGAGCACTGCTCACCAGCAATGTTTATCAGAAGAAACATTGTGAAAATGTAGAATATAGCCCCTTTAAAAGACCCATTTTAGCTTGCCATTGTACTTGTAATTTTTTTATTTTATTTCGGTGGATTTTATGAATATCTTTGTTAATCAAAACATGAGAATCATTGCATCAAACAGTGATAAAAGCCAGTTTTGCCTGTGATAGTTAAGCTTTCTTGTATCCCTGTTGAACCACAGATCTAGGTGCAGTCCTGGTCTGTATTCATTTCAAGGTTAAGCTTGCCTAATTGGAAAATTTGGACACGTTTTAACAGATTGTAATCCTGTGGTATCCTACTCCTCAGACTGGTTTAAGTTTTAAGTACTTAGGACTGAACTTTATCCACTGTGCTCCACTGACTTCATGCCCTGGCTGTATTAGTTACCCCGGCTGTCATCACATTTCCTAAGTAAAAGAGAAAGGCCATGACGAACCTGGACTTTGCTGCAGTGACCTTAGAGGAGCACTCCTTAAATGACCTCCCTTGGGTTGATGGAAGGATGCTTTGCAGTTAATGCAGTTTTGTAGGATTATACTCTTAAACCATATGGACAAACATTTTGGGAAGGCTGACCATTACACCAACAGGGATATTAATGACATTGCATGCAAACGCAAACACTTTAATATGGAGTTGGTCCCCCTTTGTAAATATTAGAGTCCCAGAAAGGGGTATTGGCTGCACTATCCTAAAAGTACAGTTCAAACTGTTTCGAGAGACATCTAACATTGTGATTATGCATTAGTGACCTTTCTTTTAAGAACATGTTTTACTCAAGAATGGCTATGAAATGGTTTAAACCTTGGGTAAGCTTGAAGAGATGCAGCATATAATAAAACAGGAATACATTTAGGTACTCAGGGCACAAAAATCCTGTCTTTCCTGCCCCCTACAAAAAAGTTCACCCTCTCTCTGTCTTGATTAATTGATTTAGTACGAATTCTATTTTTAACCTCCTCCTATTGAGTGGCTATTTTTAGATTTTTCCGCAATTAACGGGGGGGGCATCAGATTTCCCGTTTCAGAGAGGGAAGCAAATGTCCCTAAAGCAGTGATCCTATCACTGAAATTCAATCTTCAGTGTCCTGGACTACAGGGAAATATATTGCCAGATGAGGATCTCGTTATCAACGCCTTTGACCTTGGGTAAAAGACACTTGTGAAAAACATGTCTGAAGAAACGGCTGACGACAGTCACTGTCCATTCAGCACTCATGCTGCATTCCTGTCCTTCAACCTGGGAGGTTCTTTGGGAATATGCCATAGTGTTAATATTAATATAAACTCTTATTTACTCTAGTAGTTAAAAATGCTGTAACAATAATTTGCTTGCTTGTGGCAATCGTATGTTTTCAGATGTTAAACACATCTGGGCCTTCTAAATTAGGTTTATGCTCACTTTATACTGTCTTCATTTGATGAATTATAATGCTGAAATAAAGAGTGATAATTTATAGCTATAGCTGCTTCCAGACAGTACACATTTTTTACAGGTTCAGAAGAATGAGCTTGTACCTTTGATTTTATCTTTCACTTCACTATGACAAAACCTTCAATAAAACCCTTTACCCTGTTATAAAGCATGCTCTGTTTTAAGTCTGCTTATTAGACTAGGATTTAATCACAGTATAATAATAAATATATCATTTCAATTTGAATATAGGTCGATGTGAATAATTTGAATTGTTTATTATACTTTAGAAAGATATTATAAAGTGAATATACAGTATAGGCATTAATCAGAAGGCACTCATGTCTAAAGACTTTAACAACTGTAAAACTGTAAAAGAAAAAAAAAAGATTTGAGACAACCAGTAATGTTTTACTCATCATCATTAACTACGTGTGAAACCAGTATTAGGCCAGGGCCGAATAGGGACTAATATTTTGGCAGAAAATTGGGCCCAAGCCACACAAAAATACAGAAATATTTCACTAAAACTAATGTAATACAAATATTATTGTGATTAGTTACTTTACAGGTTGACAGTTACACTTTTTTATTTGCACAATATTATACACACACAAACACACAAACAAACAAACACATACACATACATACTGACACACAATGTAAATGTTCCATTCCATATATTTTGAATTTTTTTGTGGATATTTGAAGTTAACACTTTTAAACAAAATGAGTAAACAAATGTGTGAACCCACACAAGCAAAGGCCTAATGTGCGGAAGAATTAGTTAAAGAGAGTTTGAAAATGATCCCGCTTCACAAATTTTTTTTTTCTAACAGAAGTTACTTGGTAACTCTTCCAAAAAAATAGACTATTTATAGTGATATGTGAACAAACCAAAGCACAGTACACAGTGTGAACTGTGTGAAATTTTTTCTCTATATTTAACCCATTCACCAAGAGGAGCAGCGTGCAGCCACCGACGCGGTACCTTGCTTAATGGTACCACTGACAGTTAGGGCAACAACCTAACCACCATGGGGATATAATACAACAATTACACGACAATGATGACTGGGTTCAAGAAGAAAAGCTTTTGCAGCGTTAAAGAAAAGCAAAAGCCACAATAACCCACTTTTTTTTGGCTTCCCAAGAGGAAAAAAGAGGAAGAACAAAGGAATTTATTTTATTAAATTTTTGTACAGTCAGCATGTCACCCCTGCAGACCACATTGGAAGTAGCACCAGCTTAAAAGTCAGTGCTGTTCCTGCCCACTTTCAGTGGTGGAGGTTTTGTGCTCTCATTCAAAATCTGTGGGCACTTGAGAGTTCAAGTGTTCAGTAGGGAGAATATGTTTGTTTACGTGAGCCCGTGGTTGTGGAAGTCTGTATTAGCGCTGAGGAACACAGCTAAGTGTTACACCTCCTGCATGTATGAGATGCTACCTTTAGCAAAAACTAAAAACCCAAGAATAACTTTTCCAGATAATAAATGTAAAAGGTACAATTTGTCATATGCAAACACAACACAGCACACAGTGTAAACAGCATGAAATTCTTCTCGGTATTTAACCCATTCATCCAAGTAAAGCAGGAACAAAGAGGCGGGAGAACTGTGTGTGGTGACGGTATCTTGCTCAAGGGTACCCCAGTGGTGCCACTGGTTGTCCTGGGACTGAAATCCACCACTGTCTGTTTGCAGGGGTAGCTCCAAAACCACTAGGCCATGAGCTACCCCAAAAACGTTTCCAGTTTCCCTCTGCAGAACTACTACTGTGTAGGAATTCCTCGACAAAAAATGTATGTTCCAAGAGAAACCACAGATAACGATAAAACAAGATTGTGTGATGTGGTTTTTATAGTGTAAACCTTACATATTCCTCCAAAATAGGCTCCCAAAACACATTAATTCAATTTAAAACTCAACTTAATATATTACCCATTACAAATGAAAGGAACGCCTGTACCTGTATTGTACAGTGTACATTGAACTGCTGTCTCTCGCAGTGCTAGAATGTAAAATACAGATGTTACCCCTATTTACTGTACTGTAATTCAGCCACATTCATTGATGCTGGTGTTTTCTTTGGTATAAACAGGGTAAAAGCAATAATACAGAAATTTAAGTAGATGCATCACAGGGCAGCAGCCAATCAGCATCAAGAAATAAAAAACATTCTCGGATTGGCTACATTTAAGCATCCTGCCTCTGAGTCTCACGGTATTTCAAAATCCTACGATGCATTTTTTTGTGTTCTCTGGACAGTACCAAAACATTTATACATAGATTTTATATGGAAATTTAGCTAAATTAATGTTACAAAATGAGTAAATTAAAATCTTAACACAATGCATGAAAAATGCCATGAAAACTTCTTTAGAGCAAATTATATACTGACAATTATACAGGTACTTCAAATATCATTAATTAAGCAAATATTATTAATCATGATGCTTTGTCACATGTCCCCTGTGCATACTGTCACATTTTTGCATTGCAACATCACTGTATTTTTACACCCTTACAATACAAGGGAACAAATATATTTTGCTAAAAATGCTGGAGTTTTTCCTCTTGTGATCCAAAAGTAGTGCCAAAGTTTCCAAATCTACTGTTGGGAAACTGAAAGATTGATCCATAGCCAGCTGTAACTTGCTTGCTTTGCATCGAGGAATGGAGGCAGATAGGGAAGGTTACTGATGTCAATGTTGTTCTTTCAGTCCCCTAAGCATATTGAGTGGTTCACTGACTGTTTATACAGTGAAGATATAGTGATTCCCAGCATTTGTACAATTGCGTGACCATGGGTATCCCAACTATTAAGTGAAACTGACTAAATGAGAGGACAATTGGGAGAAAAATAACTTGTTGGAATTCCTGAATGAATTTCTATAAGAAGCTAGTCCACCACTGGTTAAATAGCTTGTCCATGTACTGGTTGTTTATGTTTGGGCACAGCGCTCAGTTTCACTCCCTTCAGGTATCTGATTGACTTGCTAACCACCATACCCAAACATAAACAGCCAGCACGAGGAGGTGCGGTAGACGAGGCCCAGACATCACAAAAACAAAATAAATATGGAAGATATCTGCGGTTTCGGTGAAGCCAAGATTTACTGTATATCCGTTGCTCCACAGTTTCGTTTTCCCTGCTATCATAGATATGTCCCCAAATTCCAGTCTGAGAAACAAAGATGTGAGAGTGGTGAGAATGAAGAGGTGAAAACGTACTAAATTTTAGATTGAAAAAATACCAAGCTGGGATTGAATACGCTTTTTTCCTTTAAAAGTTTCCTGAAACATTGCTGTGTGCAATAAAGAACCAAAAATTTTGAGTCAACACTCACTACTAACCCCAGTCAAAAAAATTTCAGTCATTTATCTATGGATCTGAAGGAGGTAACCTTCTGTACCAGCTCAAACATGTATCTTGTTGTGTAGTCTTTTTGAACCATTTATCATACATAGTGGAAGCAATATCTAGTACTATTTGTCAAGAATGAAAATGGAGATGTTTTTAATGCAAAACTAAGTATCTAAATAAATTTGAAATTTGTGTCGGAAGTGTCATTGCAGACATAACCTGCTGTGAGGCCTATAAAAAAACTAATAGCGACAATAGTACATCTATGGTATTCTAACTTAAATATAGTTTATTGTTTATGGAATCTAATAAAGGCAGTAGCCTTTATTTGTAGAAGAGTAAGTTAACAACAAAACAATCTGTGTTTCGTGTTTTGTTTACTTATTGTTTCAAGTTCAGTTCAAAACATTTTTTGTTATAACATCAATTTACTACACATGCTTAAGTGCAATCATTATCCATTGTTTCAGTCTTAGGTCCATTTTTTGGGCTCTATTTAAAGGACATGCTCATCATGAGTGGACAAATAGAAATTTAACAATTTTTTTTTTATTTCTCAAAAAAAAAAATTTTGCAAATCATTGCTAATTCTTTACTTATTTCACGGTGTGCGAATTCCATATTGCAACAAAAGCGTGCTCTCTTTATATCAGTAGCCTCGCAGTGAATTATGCTGGCAGACATGGTGTGATTGGAGGTGTCAAAATGGCCCATCCGGATCTGAAGAAGGCCCCCAAGGTCCCAGCGAGGCCGGTGACATTCCTGACACTTCAAAGGCTGTGGCTGAATGTGTGTGAGCCTGCCCTCCAGCTGCTATCACCTCCATTGACAGTGATCTGCCTCTCTGGCTCTGGGCGAGAGCTTCAGCAAAGTGCTGAATGTTTAGCTGGATGGAACAAACACTGCCTATGCAGTGTCACCTTATACAGTGCAGACAGAAACTAGAGCTTATCAAAAGAGAGTGAGCCTTCACCTCTGCACTCCTGGTTTATCTGGAGAGCACATTAGCTCCCTGACTTCAATGCTGTTTGGGGCATAACGGGAAAGAATAGCCACCTGTCTGGCTTATGCCAAAAGTCCCCTTATGCTCTTGGTGTCCTTAGAAGGAATGCAATTTGACAAATATTTGGAGACAATGACACTGTAAAAGATACGCCATGCTTTACCAATATATGTGGTATACACTTGCTTCTGCAACTGCCTTTTAGTTCTGTTGTGTTTGAGTCAACAGTTTTTTTTCTTTTTCACAGGGTACAATAAGAGCGTAACAAGACAGTAAACTCAGTTCCTTTTGATAGATGATTCACAGACCCTGGTCTGATATATTCGCAATGCTTAAGAGTTAGACTAAAAACAATTCAATGTTCTCTCAATATTTAGGATGAAGAATTGCATCGAGGAATGGAGGCAGATAGGGAGGGTGACTGAGGTCAATTTTGTTCTTTCAGTCCCCTGTTAGGCTAAGCTGCAAAATTGGACTTGGTCACATTGGGCGAGCAAGATGATCCTTTCCATCCTCTCTCAGCATTAGTGTCCTCCTCCAAGCATATTGAGTGGTTCAATGACTGTTGATACAGTGAAGATTCAGTGACTTCCGGCATTGGTAAAATTGTGTAACCATGAGTATCCCAACTATTAGGTGGAACTGACTAAATCTGTTTAAAAAATTGGGAGAAATTTTATTTTAGTAAATCAGCAATCCTCTTGGACTTCCTGAATGAATTTCTATAACATTTCTATCATTGCTCCATGAATAAAATATATTAAATAACTTTGTTTTATCTTTCAGTTTATTCTTATAAATAACAGTAATGAAAATGTGTTCATGGAAATGTCATGGGCTAAAATAAAAATGTGATTTCCTAATTCTGCCGTCTGGTGCCCAGATGAATATGAGCCCCCCTTTGAGTCTTACTTCCTCTCAACATTTCTTCCTCATACTTTTGATGAGTTGACTTGGATTACTCATTAGTAGACTAGACCCTGATTTCCATTAAGCTGCTTGGTGCCAGAAGTGATACATAGTTGCTGAACTGAACTGAGCTAGAGAAAATAGTTTCCTTTGACATCAAAATTGGTTGAGTGTCTAAAAACAGCTCTGTGTGTATGTTTTCAGACAGAGAAAGCATGTGTTCTTTGTGGTGCAAGTCTATGTGTCTGTCCTGAATGACTCTCACTGAGCGCACCCATCACTCACATCATCGCTATCATCATCATCATTATCATCATCATCATCATCATTACTAGAATTAATCAGCTATCAACATATCCAGCTCTTCCGCAACCCATACAGCTCTCATCAGCTATGCTCTTTCACCCTATCTCTCTCTCTCTCTCTCTCTCTCTCTCTCTCTCTCTCTCTCTCTCTCTCTCTCTCTCTCTCTCTCTCTCTC
>JBBMFX010000128.1:20155762-20168200 GCA_037832545.1 Rhabdalestes septentrionalis | reverse complement strand
GTTAAAACGTGATCCAGGCGACACGTCTTGAAAATCCAAGAAAAAAAAAATACATTGGACATATTCTTAACTTTATTCAAACTTTATTAATGTTTTAGATAACACGTTTAAAAAGATCTCATAACGGATTTTGGATTTGCCATGTCTACCTTAAAGTGGACAAGAACGCAGGAAATTGCATCTAAGAAATCCAAAATTTTCTGAGGGAGTACCCCTAGACCCCCTGTGGCCTAAGCCCCAGATGCTGACTGTGTCTGGCTCCGCCTCTGGTGTAAACATGCCCACCCCGCCCCCTAAACACAATTCCTATGTTTACAGCTTGATTCCTATGGTTACCCTCTAGCTTCTGAGTCCAAGGATATGTCCTTTGTGCCAGACAAAATAGGAGGTCATCTGTCCCTGAAGGCCTAACCAGGAATTGGTACAAGCCTAAAATAAAATTTTATAGATTTACATTCCTCTTAAAGGACAAAAGAGAGATATTCAGCAGTGCATATGCCGATGTATTGAGTTTGTATTGATGTGGACTTAACATAACCTTTTTATCATAGCTCTGTGTACAAGATGAAGTCAGTGACTTCTGCCTCATATCAGATCTTTTATTGGTTCACACGTTTGTCAGATTCTGAATTAGAAATGTTTTTGATGCTACAACCATTAATCTACATTTACATTTACAGCATTTAGCTGACGCCCTTATACAGAGCGACGTACATCAGTGCTCAAGTAGTCCACATCTGTATCTAGTACCTGTAAAGCAAGAGTATCTAGGATACATGTACTCAAATATAATGCAAATATTAAAACAGCTGTGACCATTTAAGTTGTTCTTTATTTTATAACATTAAATTCATGGTTAAATGCTCTTGTGTAACACATTTATGGGCAGCTGGTGTCCTGGTGGTTAGTGAGTTTCCCTTGTGATCAGAAGGTCATTGATTTGAATCCCAGGACTGTCAGTGGCACCACTGAGGTACCCTTGAGTAAGGTTCCATCCCACACACTCCTCCCTGGGTTGCTACCTACTGCTGCACTCGGGTGAATGGGTTATATAGAGAGGATCCATAATTTCCTCTGGGATCAATATAGTATGTAAAATTAATTTTAAAAATATTAAAATTCACAATGCTCATTCTCTGTTACTCTGTCCTGTTTCCCTACATTCTCTGTTGCAGTGCTCGATATGGGAGCCCAAAGAGACAACTTCAGTTTTACAGGTCAGTCTTTCTAAGGATTCACACAAAAAGTCACAGTTTTGTTACGGTGCTAATCATAGCTGAAGCACCCATGTAGAAATCAGTTTTAGCTAACTGAATTGCACAAATGGACCAAGTCTTCAGGTCGTATCTGCTGTCAGATTACATACACTTGACATACATTTGGTATGTACACAAAGTCAAAGAGCACTATGATAATTTCATGAGAACACTTGCTGAGTCATTTGATCACACGCTTAAACATTTAAACGCGCTCCTGTCAGCAGGCCTCTCGCTCTGGAGAGGGCAGAGAGTAGTTCAGACAGCTGGTAGCCAATGGGCATGTGAGTTTTATATTTAGGGTGGCTGTGACATCACTGGCAAATGGTCTGCGCTGAATAATAGATATGCCTGTTTTCAAGGCAAGCCAGGGGTCTTTAGTTAGAGCAAAACACAGCACAGGAGATGAAGATTTAATGCGGGGGAAACTTTAATTCTCCCAAGTGGTGCTTTCTTGAATATAATTTCTTTATTAATGTTGACATTTTCAAGATACGTGTGTCTTAATGCACCGTGCGGTTAAGTGGCTTGGAGCTCATGTACATTTCGCCATGTTTTCAGCCTCTCACCTCGTACCTACCTTCAGTGGATGCTGCTGTTGATAAGTAAATCATGATCCCTCTGTAAAGAGCAGCTGTGTGTATGTGGAGTACTTTCCTGTCATCTGTGCCTGGCTTTTACGCTCACATGTAATCCGTCTTTTCTACTCACAGTTCCCATACATCATTCATTAAGCTGTAGTCCCAGGTTTTTCTCAAGCAGCATCAGCCTGCTGTATGCTGCGTTTTTGACTGTATAACTGTTTGCAATATAATGGTGTCTTTGAAAGGTCCATTTTTTTTAACAGTCGCGTGTGCCTTCAGTACGTTGTGGCCTTTTCCTTCCTCTTCTTTGCTCCACTTGTTCTTAAAGCTAGACCAGGAAGGTGTACTGAAAATCACTCTGCTCTTATGTGACATGCCACATTGTAGCACTTGTGTCCTTTCACTTACTCTCTGTCCGGCCAGTAGTGGACGTCCATGCTGTAGACCTGTGTTTTCTTTGAATTTTATACAAATATGAACCACAGAACAAGCAAAAAATGGCTTTTAGTCGTCCGCCTTGTGGTACAACAATCAAAAGCTTTTAAAGCAAAAGCCTTTTGCATTATTTAGACTGTGCTGTACTTGTGATGCTCGGCAGGGCACGCTTGCTCTGTGGTTGGTGCAGAAAGAGATTTTCTGGGTGGCATTGGCCGTGAGAGGCGGGGTTTCAACCAGCAGAGGAGTGAGTACTTTTTCCTGCCACATTAACTGAAGTAAGCTCTTGTTAGTTAGGCCCTCCCAGTGTGAGGGGCTTCAAGAAAACAGTCATTATTTCGCTGATCTTTATTGGCATTCTAAATGAGCAGCGTGGTGCAAAACCCCTACATGAGTCGCCCACCGGCGAGTAACCGGGTAAGTACAGGATGGGTTATCCTGCTGGGGGATGATGCATGGGGATGCTGCACACTCTCACAACCCTGTTCCAGGATATAGCTGCCTGCTGATGTGGATGCACTGCACTGGGGCATGGAAAACGAGACAGATACCATCTGACTCTAAGCTGTAGCCGTGGTGTTGTTTTTCTTTACAGCTTGCTTTTTTAAATTGTTTTAAAGCTCTACAGATGTAAGGATACAATCAGACATTGCAGAAAAGAAGAACCATCTCTTTGCATTAGTGCACTGTAGATACAGAACAGTCGGAGCCATTCAGTAAAGAAATGTTCATTTGGGAGGAATTGCTGCCGGTCAGCTTCTTAAAAGGTTGAAATGTGTTCCATCTTCCTGTGTCTCAAGTGTCATTTCAGCACAAATACAGTTAATAAGGCCTTGGTTATTTAGCTGTTTTTCATAGAAGGTTTGAATGATATTGGCAGAACATGTTTGGTTCCTTTGATTATGTAATTCCCTGCTAAGGGAAGTCATGGTTTTGTATTTAATGGCTTTTTTGCATTACTGGTCAACAAAAATAACAGTCATCTTGACATACTGTAATACATTAATAATAAAAGCACATCGTAGGAAGGCATTGTGCATCTTCTGATCTGTGCTTACATTTAAAATTTAATGCCCTGTGCTGCACAGTCATAATTAGACACAGTTAAGTAGCTTGGTTCTTCAATGGTTCGTCCAGTCATATTCCCAAAGAGCAAGTGTGGCTGGAGATTTCAGCTGCAACAAAGTAGGAGCACACAAGATGAAGATAGATATCTAATAAGTGAACTGAGCCACTAAATATCAGAAGCCACATTCGCCTTTTGCATATAAGATTAGATTCTACTGCTCAATGGCATCACTCCAAAGGATATATTTCATTTAAAATTGTAGGATATGTTAGGGTTTGGAGTGTTACAATGCACAAATGTTCTAATATTCTAAATGTTGTGGTTTCTACACCAAAATACAGTTCATTTTTAAACAGTTTAGGCATTACACAGATATTTGACACATATGGGATATGTTTTTGAAGTTAGGATTCAATTTCTACGATTGAAAAAATGTTTTTGACTCTACAAAGGTTTGGCTCAGATTAACAAAACATTCGCAAATTACAGTCTCAGTCATGTATATGTCTACACAGTCAGTCCCACTATCCCCTATGTTACACAGACAGGATGCACACAGGTGCCTGCTTTTGATAATAGCTACAGATTTGAATGAATAATGGTAAATGAGATGCCCAGAATAAAGCTAGGGGCATAGGATTTTTTTTTCACATTAATCTCTATTACATTATTGAAACTGGGTACTAGGGCAGCTGGATGGCTTAGTGGTTAGGACATTGGCCCAGCAATAAAAGGATTGGGGTTCAAATCCAAACTGCTAGTGTCACCCACCCACCCCCCCAGTGGCGGCAGCCCACTGCTTCACTTGGTGAATGTGTTAAATGTAGAGAAATCATTGTACTTGTATGACTATGCATGTGACAAATAAAGAACAATTGTATTGGACTACATAATGAACATTGGGTGCTTGGCTCTAGAACTGCATACGTTATTAGGTATTAGTGTGTGATCTGGTCATGCCAAATCACACACTGATGGGCAACTTTTGATGGATCTGAATGGTGGTTCACTTAAACCCAGCTAAATGCTCAGAGCCCTCTGTGTGCATGCCAGTCACTAACCTTTGGGCCATGTCACTGAAGAAAAGACTGTCTGCATGCTTGCAAGTGGGTATGCCAAGATTGTTATTCAATCCTACTTTAACACACGCCACAAAGTAAAGAACCCCGCCTTGATGAACTGTTTTATGTTGGATTCATGCGTAGGGAGTTGGGAGGGGCACAGCTAGGTCTAATTTCAATGCATGACAATGTGTGGTGTTGTGTGGCAGAAGAGCCAGGTGCTATTTAAAGCTAGGTCTCTGTCCACGTGGTCCTACTGTCTGTCCTGCCGTCCTGAGTTCTGTCTTCACTCCTGAATTTGCCTGTGTGTGTGAGAGACACTGCATCACCAGGGCCCGGGTCACTCTGGAGGGTGAGTTGCAGGTGGGGCATGTTTGCCACTCACCGGAGCAGCCTGACCGAGCTGAAGGCGGTGGGGCATGGAGGCCGCCGCCTCAGCCGTCAGCAAAGTTTCCCTTGCGACCCCCCGCAGATCCCCAAGCCAACGGCACCCACGAGTGGGGTCCGCAGGAGCAGCAGCGTCAGTAGTGGCAAACTACTCTCGCTCTCCTTCAGTGAGAGCATGCGCAGCGACATCGACCGCTACCTGTCCGAGCAGGGCCTGTACCCTCTGAGGCAGGGCCCTGGGGAACTGGCCGAGATGAAGGGACTCAGGGAGGTGCGAGCCGCCGCCCAGTTCAAGAACCTGGAGGACTTCCTGAGGACCAATGGCGTGACCCTGCAGGAGTGTGTGTCCTATCAGACTGGCATGAGGTACAGGTAAGGAACCTGTGGCACAATGCAGGAAACTTTTAAAAGTTGAAAGTGGATGCTACTGCCTTGCTCAACAGCTGCCAGAACATCTTCTTGATAGTCTCACATGTGCTCTTGGTGTGAATCTCTGAAACATTTCCTCTCACTGTACTGCTGTCCCAGGACCACAGTCAGGCATAGTCACCTGGTGTCACTTGTAGTAAGGAATGTGGGGACATGTCATTACCATATCTTATGAGTCTTGGCCTCAGCAATTTTTGCTGAAAAGGCATAATGGGGCAATTCACTTTGGCAAGGTTTGTTTGGCAAGGTTGATTTTCTTTGTGCCCTTCCTAAAACTATGCCAAAAAAGTCTAAAAATGTGTAACCCCGAGGAAAAGAGTGTCCAGCTGGTCTTTCATTCCATGTTAAACTAATACCTCCAAAATAATTATTAGACTAGTAGCTTTAAACATATTTCCTCGGAGTTTGAAGGACTGAAGTTTGTGCATAAATGCTGTATTTCACACTATCATTTTCATTTCAAATTGTAAATTCATTGGAATATGTGACAGATCAAAGAGTTATTTGAATAAGTTGGCAAATTTGTTTTGTCTTTATGTTATACCTAGAATTGATATTCTGATACAACATACTGTTAAGAGACTTGAAATATTGTGTCCTGTTGGCATGGTCAACATTTACTATCGATCAGCACTGTGGCATAGTAAAGGATGTTGTCATTGAGGGTGATATCTTTTATAATTTTGGGGGGTATTAAAGGCAGAGTAAATCTTGATTAAGAAGTTGGTTGGAAAGGGAGGTAAATGTGCTAGTAATTTGGAGGGAGGCAAATCTTGTAAATGATTTCCTTCACAGATCCCCAAAATCTCTCATTTGGTCTAATTCATAACATTTGCTTTTAGTGTTTAACTCTGTAGTGATTGTTGCTGTAACATGCGATTTAAGATCCTGTTTTTAAAACACATTGAGTGAGTAAGACCAAACACAGCAGGAGATTCTATGTTTTGTTGAGTTAATTTAGGTTAATAAGGAGCTTTTATTTTATCTAAAAATTGTAATCTTTAGAAATAACAGGTCCTACATCTCTTTTAATTATAAAACAAGAACACTGCAACAGTGTACTGGGAACTGAATGTGGAGCTTTATAGACATGGGGTCAAGTGCAAGCCCTTACTTATAATAGAGTCAGTGTTGGTTTTCTTAAATGCAAGGTTAAATAAACAAACAGTAAGTGGATATGCAACCAGGAGTGGACTCTGTTTCATACTAAGACCACTCGCTTGCTTGAACATGTTCAGTGTAAATAAATATAATAAGGATTGAACAGTTCAAACAATGAAAGGAAAGTGCTAATTTACTTGTGTCAGAATAGAATAGGATGTAGGTGTGCGAAGATCACAGAAGAGTTCATAATAAAATGGATAATTCTAAAAACCATGACAAAAAAAGCACAGCTGGAGTCCTTTTTAAAACTAAAATGAACGAATGAATGAATGAATGAATGAAATATTGTTCGTGAATGGACGCACACAACCTGACGCATCCATCAATCTGTCTGTCTATAAATACATATAACCTGTCTGTCTGCCTGTCTATCTATATATCTGTATGTTTTTTGCCTTTTTTGGCTCTGATGGTAAAAGTCAGGCTCTATTTATAATATAGCTAAACATGTTCATGTTGCTTTTATAGTTTTTGTTGTTTTCCATAAAAACATTTTATGGGCTTCTGGAATAATACTTTTTAGATATTTTAAAACTTAATTTTACACTGTGATTCAAAAATGTTGAAGTTCACTTATATATGTGTCACAACAGATGACATTGGGCCGTCTGTAATATTTAATTGTTTTTAACCTTGTTTTACTTTCTCAGTTCTCAGAAGGCATGACTGTGGATATGAAGTGTTTAGCACTTGATGTAGGGCGAGAAAGTGGAGTGTGAGAAAGTTGATGTGAGTGTGACTCACTTGTAAAAAATAGGAGGCTTAAAGCCGTGCGGCCTCTGAGGCCTGGATTAAGGATTTTCTTTTATTAACTTTTCTCTTACAGCTGTCTGTTCACAGTCACAACCATAGAACTAGTTTAGTCTGCAGCAAGCCTGCAGTAAACATAATCAACAGCAGCTCATGTTGTCAGAATAGCACAAGGGAGATGATAAAGTCTTTTTTTTTTCAGGACTGAAATTTAACTACACGAATGTAAATGGTGAATCGTTGACACTGCTGTCTGCTTAAGATCAGACTTCTACATTCTTGAAGGTATATAAGAGGTTCTTTTTGTTGGGCCATTAATGTTGTGACCATAAGACTGATGGTTTAAAACATGAAGCTCTGTACTCAGAAATGTCTCCTGTTCCTGCAGTTCTGTAGTTCTCCACTGCATGTCACTGTTTAAGCGGCCATTCTCATGTAGAAAGTCAATCCCAGTGTTGTTTTTACCGGCTTTTCTTAATTCTAGTTTTAGTTTAGTCAGTCTTTCAAACTGTCATTTTAGTTTTTATTAGTCTTAGTCACGTCCATACTCTTTTTAGTCTAGTCAAGTTTCAGCCAAAGTCTGAGCATGTTAGTCTTATTGTAGTCTGAATTATCCACAATTTTTTTTACTCTAGTTTTAGCCAATGCAAGATGTATTTTAGTCTTTTTTAATGATGCAGTTCTATTTAACCCAGTCAATATAATATAAGTACCAAACAGAGCAGACAAAATATATATTTTTTTTACTCAAACCTATTTCACAATTCAAACAAAGTTATCTTGTTATTACACTATTGTTACTTAAAAGGCTCAAGAATACTGTACATCAGTTACAGACACGGAAGACACTCTGATTTGAATTTATGACATTTCTTTTTCCAACCAAACATGCTAGAACTTAGAAGTACACACACATCAATTTAAATAAAATACATAAATAACATAAAATCACAGCACTAAAAAGTGCAAATAAAATGAAAATATGTGTGTCTGGTAAAAGTCTTCATTATGTTGGCCTGACCTTACCTGAACACTGTACGATCAGCTTTTTTGCATGGATATGTGAAAGGCTGCTTATCAAAAAGCTGGGTGTGGAAACAGGAAACAGAAATACTGCAAAATAATATTAATAATGTGTTTCATTATTATTATTATTATTATTATTATTATTATTATTATTATTATTATACGTAGAAGTGTTAAGTAAGATTAAACAGCAGGAAATAACCTCTTGTCTCATTTTGACAAAGTTAGAACAAGTCTAAATGTGGTTAATAAAGATAGAACTTTGCCAAAATGAAACGAGAGGTTATTTCCTCCTGTTTAATCCTGGCCATCAGCTCACGATCAGCATTTACTTTGCGTCTGGTCTCGTTTTTGTCAAGCAATAAATGTTCACTGACAATGATATTTAGTCATAATTTTCATTGCGTGAGCAACATTAGTCATTACTGTATTTAGAAGAAAATGAAAGACCATTGTGGTAAAACACAATATCACGATACTTGCAACATTTTCATGAGTTATGATATGTCTCACAATGTTAGCTGGTCATATTTATTCTGGCACAATATGCTCAATGGTAAAGCGTCAAGCCAAAAACAGATATGGATCATAATTCATTTGAAACAGTAGCAATTTAAATGGTGTTCAATTTGTTCGGGCAAATTTTAAAATGACATCATTCCCATGCTTCACACAGTAAACCATTATGAGATACCCAAAGTGTACATAAGGTGGCAGCATATCTTCTTGTTATGGAGTCTGAACACAAAAGGGAATCCTGAGCTAAGGTGAGGTTCCTTGGCATGTTTACTAAATGATTCATTCCTAGTGGGTTGCAAAGCAGTGAGTGCTGTGATGACCCAAAGACGCCCTGTTCTTGCACTCACGTTTTAAAGCTTGTATTTAATAAGCTGCAATGCATAGATCTGTGGCTGTCTTCACTTTTCACTCACTCTCTAGTCTATTTTACTAGCAGGGTTGATGTGCACTTATCTGCTTTGCTTTTACCCTTGCTTCTCCTTTAAATGATGCTGCTTTATGTGTGTTTTATTCTCATAATGTAATTTATTAAAGGGATATTTCTCACCACAGAATGCATTTCGAATTCAAACTTGTCCTGATGTATGAATCCAAGTGGGGGGAAAAATCACCACTATGCAGCATGTCACAAATATTGTAAAAATGCTGACCAGCTGGATGCCACCTGATTTGGGCTTTTAGGCTGATTTTGGAAAAAACTCTGCAAATAGGCTTTGAATCAGTCCAGGACTGCCAAGAGAGGGCTAGAGGCAGACCAAACATGGTGAGTCATAAATGCTTCATGGGGCCTGACTCATTTGAAGTATGACCAGAGTACAATCATACTCTATCCCCTGCTTATCCTATCTAATTAAGTTTGGATTCCGAGCTAAAAGACTAATAGTGCTTTCAAACACTAGATGTCAAAAGTCACCAATATAGTCACCAAAATATTCCGAATTATTTCCAGAAAAAAAAAAGACCAAAATGTCTTTCAGCCTTTTGAATCACATCCAAAGCTTTATTATAGTCTTCTTCTCATAGTTTAGCACCAGTCTTGATGGTGTGTGAAATGGCCATCTCTAGCAGGAGCTTTTGTTTTTATTTTTATTTTTCATTTCTATAGTTCACAGTAAATGGTACTGTGTCCTTAACCACATCCACAAGTGAGGCCTTTTCACCCCCTTAGGGGTATTAGCTTTTTCAGTGTCAGTACCATTGAAAGTCTATATCCAGTCCGGAATATTCGCTAGATGGCAGCGATGTTCTTCCTCTCAATTGATTTGCCATGCAACATTGATTTTTGCTGGATGATTTCTCAAAACAATAGAAAGTGCACTTGGTCCACACTTCTGCTAAAGGTCCCAAGTATAGACCATCTTAATAAAGAGCCACATGATTTCTGGGCAGGTTGAGAGAAGTCTTTTTGGAAAACTATGTGGACTATTTGGGTGACAGTTGATTATTTTGTTAATAAGTAAACTTGACCTTACAGCTGCAGCAAAGAAGGAACATTTCGAGGTTTAAAAGTGTTTACTTAATGACTGCATACTGAAATTGGTTAGTTTTAGCAAAACAGAGCTTTAAAGATTTAGTTAGTTAAAAATTAATCTAATCTGTAATGTAATCTACCACACATGTAATATATCCACCCGCTTTTTTTATGCTGCACTCTTTCAATTCCATGTACATGAGGGAAAGAAGTTTTTTGTATTATTGTAAGGGGCTGACCTAAAATATAGGTAAGACATTGGTCTCACAAGTTCAGTACATTAAACCATCCTCATCTTGGGCTAATTGTATTAGCTTTTAAATAATTGGTGCTTTATCTGACTTTGTACTTAAACCAAAGCTTTAATACTTGCTGATTTTGTCAGCCAAGCACTATATTAACTAATAAAATCAGCTAATGGAAATATAATTTATTTGAATTACTACTTATAGATTTTATTAATACATTTTAATAAATGTAATCACAAAGATCTTTTTTGTTTTTTGTTTGAATGTACTTCACATTGCACTGGATTCTGTACATCTACTAAATAGAGCATGTTTTCCTAACATGTGTGTGATTTCATGAGGCTCTCAAGCAAATGTTCTTTTCTGCTGTTTTGAATAACAGCAGTAGTTTCCTGCAGTACCCTGCAGTTGTGCCTGCTGAAAGGTTTGCATGGATTCAATTTAAAGGAAGTGGAATTTGCTTTAGTGAGTGAGACATCATTGTGCTGTTGGGGATAGTGACTGATGGAGTTTGTGTGTGTGTGTGTGTGTGTGTGTATGTGTGTAAATGTGTGTGTGTGTGTGTGTATGCATGTGTGTGTGTGTGTGTGCGTGTGTGTAAATGTGTGTGTGTGTGTGTGCGCATGTGTGTAAATGTGTGTGTGTGTGTGTATGCATGTGTGTGTGTGTGCGCATGTGTGTAAATGTGTGTGTGTGTGTGTGTATGCATGTGTGTGTGTGTGCGTGTGTGTAAATGTGTATGTGTGTGTGTGTGTGTGCATGTGTGTAAATGTGTGTGTATGTGTGTATGCATGTGTGTTTGAGTGTGTGTGTGTGTAAATGTGTGTGTGTGCATGTGTGTAAATGTGTGTGTGTGTATGCATGTGTGTGTACGAGTGAGGGAAAGAGAGTAAATGAATGTGTTGTACCCCAGGCTGCAGTGATGAATTAAGCTGCTCGAATCAGGAGGGCCATCATGCAACATAGCCACCATTGTTACTCCATCTTCTCTGCCCCGCGAGAGTGGGTGCTGCATGCTATTTTTGGGCCTGAATTCATGTGGAGCTTTCCCCCTCCCCGAGTGTGCGCCGAATTGTGAATTGGCCTGGAAAATGCACTGATTTGTGCAGAATCCAGTTCCTGGTCTCAGTCTGACCACTGCAGATAACAGCCAATCGCTCTGCATGTAAGGGTAGTGGAGGCAGGGCAGATGCCAGATTAGCATGCTTGCACCTTTGCAGGCCTTTTTAGCTGCTGTTGTTGTTTTTGGGCTCCCTTTGCTACTGCCTCTTTGAGAGTCAGCTAACATATGGAATTGCGTTTTTCCTGGTGTGTCCAGTTGAATTTGTTGACTACCGTTTCCCTTTTGTTTTGCTGTGCAGAATAGATCCACTACTGTAGCAGCTCAGCAGCTGCCCTTCTTGCTGGAATTGCACTTTGCTTCGCTGGGTGCTGCGCTCCGCACCTGGAATCGGTGTGCACACTCAGGGTTTCACATTTCTGATACGCTCAGATTTTCGTTCGTTGCTGAAGACAAAGTGTATGTTGTATACCAAAACCAGCCAATCCTATGAAGCCCTGACTACTCGGGTTAGCCTTCCAGCTGCAACAAGAATACATGTGTAACAACTGCTATCATGCTTATGTGCATTTCTCTAACTGGGAGAGAATTGCACAGGAGCCAGTTGGTGGCTATTGAGTTCTAATTTTTATTAGAAATGTTGGCCTGTTTTTCTGACTGGTTGAGCACTGAACGCAGAGAATGTTACAGTCTAGTAAGATATAAATGAAAAGGGCAAAAAAATCACATTTATTATTGGGTTAGTTCTACATACTTTATTGACAGTCGTCCTCAGGGCATCCTTGTGTGTGTTTGTTCTTGTGCGTGAAAGTCCATCTGTGCCTCTAGTAGGGATGCTCCAATCAGGATTTTTGCCACCGATACCAAGTATCGATTTTTTGTCTAGGTGATCGGCTGATACTGATGCCGATTCTGATGCTTCAAGTTTGTATAACTGATATGTAAGCTCCCTGATCACCATTCACTTTTTTCAGATAAA
>JBBMFX010000128.1:20114599-20139253 GCA_037832545.1 Rhabdalestes septentrionalis | reverse complement strand
TGTGTGTGTGTGTGTGTGTGTGCGCGCTAGGTCTCTCGTGTTGTGTGTCTGTGTGTGTGCGAGTTCTCTCGTGTTGTGTGTGTGTGCGAGTTCTCTTGTGGTGTGTGTGTGTGTGTGTGTGTGTGTGCGCGCTAGGTCTCTCGTGTTGTGTGTGTGTGCGTGCGAGTTCTCTCGTGTTTTGTGTGTGTGTGCGCGCTAGGTCTCTCGTGTTGTGTCTGTGTGTGTGTGCGAGTTCTCTCGTGTTGTGTGTGTGTGTGCGCATGAGGTCTCTCGTGTTGTGTGTGTGTGCTAGTTCTCTCTTGTTGTCTGTGTGTGTGCGCATGAGATCTCTCGTGTTGTGTGTGTGTGTGTGTGTGTGTGTGTGTGTGTGTGTGCGAGGTTATCCATACTGCAGTCTTTAATAATCAGGTGATAATGTACCCGGTTCGGTACCCGTCCCTAGTCCTCATGCATTGACACCATCAATTGTGATCAGTTCCTAAGATCGGCCAAGTTTAACGAGAACCGATCGAGTTGTAAAGTGTGATTATCGGCCGATACCGATCTTCAGCCAATTGATCGGAGCCTCACTAGATACTATTGTTTATAAAGTGCATGGTAAGTTTTTTTTTTTTTTTACATGGCCAGTGATACCCATCGACATATAGTAGATATAATTCTGACTAGTAACAGTGTGAGTGTTATGGCCCACAAAAGCTGTATTTGAACAGGAGGCTACAATCTGAGCTTCTATATCAGCATACTGTGCACAAGCTGGGTTTCAGCTGATTGTTGAGACATTGTTGCAAAGGAAATTACTTTAAGAACATGTATTCAGAAATACCAATAGATATACCAAGCCTGTAAAAGGCTCCGTCAGACAACCCTGGTATAGAACACTTGGATCTAGGCTTCACTTTCCAAACAGCTAATTAATGGAAACCATGTTTTATTGACATTTCTGAAGGACACTGTCTGTTTCCACATTTTCAAGCTTAGCCTAAAATGTTCCAGAAAGTTTTCAGTCCTGTAAGGGCTTTGTCAAGGTTATTTAAAAATTGCCTCTTATCCTCCCGAGTGTGAAGCTGCAGCCTGCTGAATTGTGATAGTGATAAAAGGGCTTATGTGGATGTTTCTGCAACCTTGGCTGTGTGGTCACACAGTACTTGAGATCTATGACCTTGGCTTCATACGGACTCGGATGATGGTGAATAAATGAGGCAGTAGATGTCCTGGATTGGCTGGTCTGGAGAAGAAACATCACACTGTATCCAGGCTAAGATGTGTGTTGCACACTGTAGAGGAGGACCAGATTAGGTAGCTCTGGTAGTCATGGACTCTGACTAACCTGGACTTTTGTCCTTGGTCACCCAGATATTATTCACACAGTGACCCTGAGAACTCACAGCTCAGCTCAGATCATTCTTTCAGCTGCCACTGATCACAGACCAGTCATGTGGTGGGTCATGAAGGTCAGTGAGAAAACTGAACCTCTGTATGTCCTGTATAACTTACGCTGTAATGATCCACAGAAGGATAAATGTGCTTAAATGCCACCATAGAAGTGCAACAGTTCAAAAACCTTGTATTAATGTCTAATGACCTTGAGTAGGAGGCCAGTACTGTAATTGTATATGAAGCATCTGAGTGAGATCCTTTCTACTTTCAGAAATCTTGGAAAATCTGGGTTACGCGTGTCATGTCTTGGGTTGGGTGAGTACAGTTCTTTTAAAGTGCTCCTTAATGTTATTACTTTTTATAGTATTTATATTGTAGGGCTTTCTGTGCTTATAGTAGAAGCAAATGGGTGCTGCTATGAATGAACTTAGAAAATACATGACTTTATAGAGGGTTAGGCAGTATAACAGTTTTTTTTTATTTATGATATCTTCTCTTATTACGTCATGTTTTTTTTATTGATATTGTCAATACTTAAAGGGCATAGATCAGCTGCTTTACATAGAGAGCAGACTTGGTCCTGATTAATTGCATGTAGTGCAATACAAAATTTTGCAGAATATGGTATTTTATGTTTTACGTATATAATATAATTCTGCATCCCTCTGGATAAGTCGGCACAGCTCTTAATAGATTTACTGTTTTTTGGAGAACACAGCATGCTTTCTAACCAGCAGTGTTTTGTACTGGAATATTTGTTGAAAAAATTGACTGTGGCCTTTGACATCATGTTACAGATCCACCAGCTGAGGATGAGTCTTTCTGTTGAGGCAGTTTTAAACATTATTCTGACGGTGTGTGTAATCTTTGCAGGCACCTGGGTAACCTTTGGAGGGCAAATCACAGATGAGGTATTGTGGAACTCCTGTTGTTCCTCACCTTGCATGTATCTATAGTGTACAACAGACCTTGAGTTTGCCTTACATCTTACATCTTACTCTCACACTGAGGCCTTTGAGGCTTTTTCTCCTCACCTATGTGTCTCTGTGGAGAACAGTGGAAAACTTTGAACATCGATCCCTACAAAATGTGTCAAGAGGCCACCTCTTTTCCCTTTCTACCTTCTTTTATCTGACAGACGCTTCTCTGTGTGTTTATCTCCCTCCGTGCTGCACATGTGTAATCTTTCCCATCTTCCTTTTTTCTCTGCTCTCCTCTCAGATAGCAGAGCAGTTGATGACGCTGGCGTATGAGAATGGGATCAATCTGTTTGACACAGCTGAGGTTTATGCTGCGGGCAAGTGAGTTTTCTTTCCTGCCTCTCTGTTCTTCACCCATCGTCCCCTCAGACAAACTGAGACTTAGATGTTAGCAGTAAGCTTGTGTACTCTGCAGTGATGTACAGGCTATTATTGCTGTAAAATGGGTAGAAATTAAAATCCTTGAGGAAGGAACACTACCACTTTTATTTCCCCCAAGCTAAAAATGATCAGGCAGTTTTTAAAATCTGTGAACCTTTTGTAAAAAATATCTATGTCATGACACAACTTTGGCTATACAGAATTTTTTTTTAAATCTATCGCAGGCTTGTATTTTATCTAATCGTAAGTATGCTCTCACTAATATGTCACGTAATGCTCATACTAGACCTTGATATACAACCCACAATGTTCCCCAGAAGAGAATTATTTGCAACTCTTCAGCACAGCGTCATTCATCCCAACCCATCCCATCACGGATGGTATCTGGGGGTTTATAATTTCATGTCATTTTGAGCTGTCTTTAACATAAATTGCTCTGCAGCCCTTACGCATGATTTAAGTTTTTTAATCTCCAAAGTCAGGGAAGAGTCATGGCTGAGGAGATATAAAATAGGAAAAAAAAGAGCAGTAGTTTAAAATGCTGCCGAGCAGACAAAGATAGAATGGTAGAATAGTCACAGTATCAGAGGGGGACTGCTGAAGGTTAGGTAGATAGGTAAATGTCCTCTGCAAGCAGTTCAGTGATGCATGCAAGTCACGGTCAGATTTCACATGATTTCACATTTTCTAAAGTCTGTGTGTGTGTGTGTGTGTGTGTGTGTGTGTGTGTGTGTGTGTGTGTGTTTTGAATATTATGCCTCACTATGTTGGGTGACTGCATTTCTGCCTTGCTGCTTTAGTACAGTGATCAAGCAGCGCAGTAAACACAGTAGCATGGATTAACTCACTTCCCATTTATCACACCAACACACACACACACGCTCCATATCACCACTTCCACGGTCAGCTACCCTGCGCTGACTCTGCACCAGTAACACTGAATGGGCAAAATAAATTCAGGGCTGTGAACTGTATCTCACCAAATGAAGCTGTGCCTCTAGAGTGCTGACTAGATAAAAGAGGAAGTGGAGGTTTGAGTCCTGTAAAGGTTTTACTTTGATTTTAGTTCCATAGGAAAATATAGAATGCATCTCTAAATCTCTCAATTTAACAATAATGCTTCCAAATCATTTGAGCTCTAGATGTACCTAATGATATGTGATGTTTTGATATCAAATGCAATTGAGATGAAATATATATTCTCAGTTTCAGAAAGGTGTTCTGTATCTTTAGAAGCTGCAATGGTCTAAGCAGATTGATTATTGGGCTAAAAACGAGCACCTGTTTTTGAATATATGTACAGATTATTATTATTATTATAGAATATGGATGTTACAGAATATGGGCAGAATGTGTGGACCCCTGCACCCCCCTCCTCCTCCCGACCACCTCTCAACAGTCCTGCAGTTCTGTTTGTTAAGGGCTGTCACTAACGCTCACATCCCCTCAGCACAGGAATGATGGGAGCCATTCATGAAGAACACATTGGTCCTGAGGGCAGAATTGCAGCATCTGTCATTAGACACACAGAGGCCATCTTTCCTCCCCTTAGTGGCTTCCCTTTTTTATTTTTTTTTGCAGCCGTTCAAAATATCCTCTCGGCTACAGCACAGAGAGCGTGTGTGGGGTTTTTTTTGGGTTTTTTACTGTGTTTTATGCTGGGAGTTCATTGCATACAACTGTGAACTCACCGCTTCATTAGCCTCATTTTCCAAGTAAGGGAACAGGGAATCCCCGAAACACTGCTGCACTGGAACATAGCTCTGACTTCGCCCCTTGTGAAGAGCAATCCCTCATAGCATTAAAGAGTAGAACTGGTACATAATGTTGGCCATTGTGTTGTAATGTTAAATTGTTGGGTTTTTTTACAGGGCTGAAATGGTGCTTGGCAGTATCATAAAGAAGAAAGGCTGGAGGTACAACCTTTTATTTCCCACTGATTTTCAAATGTTTTCTTTGTTTACGGCCGCACTATTGTAGCAGGCCTGCTGTTTTTAAATGTGACAAGTCAGTCTGGAGCGTGTCCCTAGCTCTGCCAGAGACCCACTGCGAGTCGTGGTCTAAATGGAAGACTGCTTGTAGCCTGCAGCTCCATGTAGTTTGTGAATGATTTCAGGCTCACTGGGCCGTCAACCTTTATTTGTCCTGCCAGCTCCTGCGTGGGAGCACTGAGGCTTTTCCCTCTGTCCGCAGGGAAAAACACATGCAGAGACCGTGCTTTATTATGAACAATTTGCATTTTAATTCTCGTCTTTTAGAACAATGTTGCAAGAACATGTTAAATGTCAGTTCTATAAGATGTGGGGAGCTGCAGTGATGGCTTAAAAGAGAGCCATTGCATGAATGGTTGTGCTGTCACAGTTTTTGTTCAGCTGGGGAGAAATCTTAATGCAAAGGAACCCAAAATGTAAAAGAGCTAAAGATGTGAAATAAGTCATTTTCAGTATTTAAAAAAAAAAAGAGTATTGTTACAGCAGTAGTTTCCTCTTTATTCCAAATGTAGTCGATCGGCCAAGACATATTTGGTGTCCACAATGTGCTTCTTTTGTTTTGTGCAAGATCTCTGAGGCTAATGCAGTTCATTTAGAACCATACATATGCATCTGGTACTTTGAAAAACTGCATGTTACACAAACTAATGTCAACGTGCTTGTGTTGTTTTACAATGATCAAGAGAAGATACTCATGATCTAGCTTGATTGATTGAGTAAGAAACTGAAGTAGCTTGCTGTCTTACAGTTTTTCTTAGTTGTTTACACACAATTACTTGTGCTTCAGACACAATGACTACAACATGTAACAGATGCACCAACCCCCTGAACCGATTCTGCTAAACTACAAGAGCAAGAGGAGAGGAGAGGAGAGGAGAGGAGAGGAGAGGAGGGGGATGGGGAGAATGAGGATGAGGAGGATGAGGATGAGGACAAGGACAAGAAAGGCTAAGGAACAATTAGATCAAAGCCACTGTGGTTGACCATGTGGTCAACAATGATCTAACAATGAGGGAGGCTGGGCAAATAGTACATCCAGATTTGAGCAGGTGCCTCGTAGCATCTATCATCCAGACTTTCTGAAATGAGAATAGGGAAGAAATATCACTGTACTCAAGGAGCACATTACTTTAGTACATTACTGCCTGTGGATTGTTCTGTAGACTGTCACAGTATTTTACAGTTTTTACTATTCTAGAATGAAAGGACTCAGCAATTGTTTTATTTTTTTGGAAGTTTATTCAGTAAATTAAGACCACAGAATCTGCAACTTTGTGTTGGTTGGGATGAACACTGTGTACATTATTTTTGAGGGAAAAATACAGTAAAATATATGTAGTACTGTGTATTTGTGTGTTTTGAATACAAACAACATTCTGAAATACTTCAAGATGCATGTATGTAGGCCTGTGTAGTGTCTGTAGTAAGTGTTGCACTCAACCAAAAAAGGCTTAATGATAAAAGGAGAAGACGTGGCCCTAGTTTTTAACATTAATCATATCAGTGATCAATTGGTTCTTGTTAATGTCTATTCAAGTGATGGTTTGTGTGTGTCATTTGAAAAAAGAATACCATTTCGAGAAGAAATAGCATTGTTTTGAATAGAAAGTTTCATTTTGCAGGGGAATTGAAGGGTTTTGCATTGAAGGGTTCTCACAATATGAGTCCTGCTTTCAGAAAATCTGTGTAAACAATTGGGAAAAACTGTATCTGCGTGAGGCTTTGGTTCTGAAACCCTGGATTTGATTTTCTCCCTTTAAGAGATGTGATATTGCTCAATGTTATGAAATATGTTGTAGCGCAGTTGTTCTTGTGTGAAATAGTTCTGCTGTCAATGCCTGTAGCCTGACCTGGTCATTGACATTTTATCTTTCCTGATGATGGCCACTTTCGTTCTAACGGCATTTTTCCTGGTGTCTTCTGCAGGCGTTCCAGTTTGGTTATTACCACCAAGATTTACTGGGGTGGAAAGTGAGTCTTTGTTTTTGTGCATGTATGTGTGTTTGGTAGTGCATGTGTGCGTGTGTGTGAGAATATGTGTGTGTGTGCGTGTGTGCGTGTGTGTGTGTGTGTGTGTGTGTGTGAGAGAGAGAGAGAGAGAGAGAGAGAGAGAGAGAGTGAGTACAGTATACCTTGTTAGAGGAACAAAATGTTTTTGTTCCCCATCACACCTTATTTAATTTAATGAAGCATTGCTTAGGCATGCTCAGTATGGCGTAAAACCTGAGAATAACACTCAGTTGCCACAAGAATGGGTTTGGAAATGGTTAGACAAAAATGTTGATGTTGTATATAAAGAATTGTGAATCTTGAATGAAAATGCTATAAAATGATGCACTTACAGCATAGTAGCATTTTTATACTAGTCAAATGCAGTAAGGGAGTGTATGTATCTTTGTGTCGAGGTGGAGGTTAAGGCGCGATAGTCGCCCCCCCCGTGCGGCCCCTCTGCAGGCGGGCAGCAGCGCAGCTCTAATTGTTTCCTGAGTGTGCTGCAGGTCGATTCCCCCCATAGAGCTTTGCTCTTTTACTCACACTAAATTAAAGGTCCTTGTCTTTGATGGGTTGACATTTTGCATTTGTTCAGCCAATTAAGAATAGAAGATCCCATCACTGTGTTAGAAGGGCTGCTTATTATGAATTTACCATGGTTATGCTGCTATAACTGCAGTAAGCTTACATTTCAGTAACAATAATAATAAATCTACTTTAAATCTATTTTAGAAGTACACATGGCTAAAGCTGAAAATATACATAGAAATGTAAAGAGTTTGAAAAACCTGCATTTATTTCTTAAGTAGAGAAAACTACGTGGCTCATCAAAATGAATTTTTGTTTCATGCTTTTCCATGAGAATGTATTGCAAATAAAAACTAGAACATATCCATTCTGTTTTTTTTAATTATCATTGCAAAGTGATTTTTATACACATTCTTGCTGATGGAGGATGTATTAGCTGTGTGAGTTGATGGAGGATATATTAGCTTGCTTGTGTGAACACCGTGAACCTTTCATGATAATTTCTTTTCTTTTTCTTTTTAATTTTGAGAAGCAGCCCAATTTTTTGTGACATTTTAGTGCAGGGCTGCATTTAGAAACCTGCATAAGCATTTCATAGCAACTGATATGGACCTACATAAACAAATATACGGGTTTATATCAGCAAGTATCAGTTGCTTTAACACTTTCTAAAATTAAATTGAATTCAGTATCCTTGATAGTGTCCATAACATTTGTTGGAAACCTTTTAATGTTCACTTTGTCAAAGTGGTTTTTTTAAGTTACGTTAACAGATTTTAAATTCTTAATATGTTTCCTGTCCATTTCTTTCCATTTTTAAGGTTGTAGTTGTAGGTTTTTCTTTTCTCAAACAAGGATTCAAATGCTTCTCCAATCTCTTAAGTCAGTGATTAGTGTCTAACTTGTCACGTCTATGCAGAGCATGTTTTCCCTGCTCCAGCAGACCTACTCCGGCTCTGGAAGGGTTTAGTGATTAGCTGAGGTGTTTAATCAGGTATGTAAGAGCAGGAAAGACATGAAACTCTGTATTGCTGTAGTCTTTGGGGAGCACCTGCTCAACGTTAAATTTTAATCACAATATTTCATGATTATTTAAACACAGAACACTTTGTACACTCGGTGAGGATATTTTAAGGATGCTCAGACACTCTGGGGTTAGTATCAACAAATCCTTTATAAAAAACCACCATGTCACGATTGATATAACCTCCAGTTGTCATCTAGGTTTACTACTTTCATGATTAATTCTATGGGTGTTCCAGATAAGTAGACATGCTTTTTAACTGCACAACTGGTTAACCCTTAAAATAGCAGCAAGGAAGTCTGTCCTGATATCCATCTATTGTCTGTTTTCAGGGCTGAAACAGAAAGAGGCTTGTCTAGAAAACATATCATAGAGGGTAAGTCATCAGAGCAAGCTGGCAGTTGGATTTGGTGACAAAGCCTATCATAGTAGTAATATTATATCTAAATATAAAATTGTATTACAAAAACTAAACCACATAGAAAGATAAACACTGTTTGTTTAGCTCAGTATCTCTGTTAATAAATGAAATACACATATTAATACCCAGTACAGTGCCAGTGAACCTCAGTGGATTTTGTGTACACATGGTTTAACAGGTTTGAGGGCTTCTTTGGAGAGACTGCAGTTGGAATATGTTGATGTCGTTTTCGCTAACAGACCCGACCCTAACACACCAATGGAAGGTAGGCATGCTGGGATCACTGTGCAGTCCTTCTTGGCTAATACCAGGCCTGTGCTGCCTCTGCCATTGCTGGATTGGCTTAAGCTTAGGCTGCTCTGCCAAATATATGCCCAATCAGCCTCCTGCCCCTTTCAAATCTTATACATTTATGGACAAAAGTATTGGGACACCTTTTAGTTATTGAATTCATGAGGCCCCCTTGCTTCTGGTGAAGGGTTTAATCTTAATGCTTCGGTGTAACAATATATTTTGGACAACGGCATGCTTCCAACATTGTGGACACAGTTTGGGCATGAACTTTTCAATTCCAGCATGACTGTGTCCCAGTTCACAAAGTAATGTCCGTAAAGACTTGGCTGGAGAGTTCAGTGTGGAAGAACTTGACTGTCCACAGAGAGCCCTCATCTCAACCACATCCAACTCCTTTGGGATGAAGTGGAACAGGGATTGCCAGGCCTTCTCATCAATGTCTGACCCCATAAAGCCTCTACAGAATAAATGGGCACACATTCCCACAGAAACTGCAAAATCTTGTGGAAAGCTTTCCAAGAAAAGTGGAAGCTATTCTAGCTGCAAATACGTACCAACTCCATTTTAAATTTGTATCTTTTAATTAGAGTTTAGATCGGGCCCAAAAATTGAAACCTGACCGACCGACCCTGTGCAGCTTGTGTCCGAGCCCAGACCCGCCTGACACAGTAACTGTAACTATCGGCCTAAGCCGACAATTTTTAAATACATTTGCCATTATAACACGTTCTCAACTGTGGGTGCGTCCGTAAACTGACACTCTGAGCACTCTGAGACACTCAAATGCTAGATCACAGCCTGGGCCGGGATCACTCGGCACAGGTTCAGATTTGAATATAATGTCATTAATGCCCCTGTTGGTGTAATTGTCATGCAACCCTTTGCTTTTGTCCATATGGTGCATTTCTGAGATCCTCAAATTTTAAGCAAGCCTATCAGTAACTGGTTAAATAAATGTGTGTGCTTTTTCAGATGAATTCTTGGTATTTCAATGAAGAGCCATCATTTAATCTTTTAGATAATTGCACAAGGAAAACAAGCATGTCTGACTTTGGAGAGCTGCAAACCATTCAGTTAGACCAACTGCTGCACAAGCTGCATTTTCCATGTCTGAGATGCTTATGGTCAAATTAAGACTGCATAATGATCTGTTGGACACTAGCCTATGGCATGTTGCTTCAAATTTTTAATGACTATTTGACCAAATATGGCATGTTTACAGGGCAGTGGCATGACTGACATAGTGAACAGAATTACGATGCTCGGATTAGAATGCACTTTCATTTAGATTCTGTTTGCAAGATTTCAAGATGATTTCAACTTTGTGTGTTGTAGTGTTAGAACAGCCTGTTTAATTACTGCTCTGGAGATGCCATGCCTTGTGGTATGATCATGTTCGAAGCATAGCTGGGTTTGTTGATGGCAGGGGCTGTTGCTGCTGAAGATGGTCCTTTACTGACTGTGTGAACAAAATGAACCGAAGCTGTTCTAGGACTGCTGCTTCTCCTCAAGAGTTCATTTCATTTTTCAGTTCATTCCAATTCTTTCACAATCCTTTGTTTGTATTTTTTATCACCAGGAGATCCATTTAACACCTCAAAATCAAGAACATTCATCATAGAAGGTACACAGTACCCTCAGTGAGAGTTTTGACCTCCTGTCTCCAAAAGCATTTTATGGCCATAAATTGTGACCTTGTTCGCCCTTTTTTCCTGGTGTGAGATTCCTGACCTTGTTCATAAAATGCTGACTTTTTTCCAGAAATGCCTCTAGAAACTGGTCTGCTTTAGAATGATCACTTTTGCAATGTGCGAGAAGGTCATTGCATCTTACTGATCCTTCTTTGTTTGTTTTTTCCACATTTCATTTTCTTTTCAAACATTTCAATTTCAAATTTAAGCACCTTGATAGTTAGCCTAGTAGTTCAGTTCCACTGGAACATATACCCAATGTGCAACTTCCCATATTTACTTGTGTATATGTTCTAATTTCTCTCTCTCTCATACTACAGTCATTTTTCAAGATGATTAATACCTAGTAATTTTAGTATTGCAATTAATTTTCCTTCCTGTAGTATGTCCAATAAGGTCTATTTAATATGGGGGTTTCAAAAGATCTAAAATAAAATTTGTCTTAGTAGCTCTAGTAATAAGGCCCTCTGAGGCACTGATTTGGTTGCTGGTTTGGGATTCGTGTTGTGAGTGGGAACAAATTTCAATTAATTTGGTAATACCAGTTTTATTTTTCATGAAATGTGTGAGACCAGTCACCGTCCATCTTTAGATCATGCAGCTCGGGACATTAACTGTCAGCTATTAGTTTCCATTTAGTTAAAAATGGGCCCACTATTGGCTGAAAAATATTTGGACTCTTCAAGAGTTCACCAGAAATGTTCACAGTTCAATGTGTATATCTGTTTTCTGTCAACACATAAGTTTCATTCTTATCAAGGGCCAGCGTTTTTGGCAGAAACCAAAAGTCTTTGTGAACATGCCCCTTTTTGCCTAGACACCAATAAAGAACGACGTAAATATGATTTAGATCCCAGCCAGATGAATTTAAAGCTGAAACATACATCAGGGCAATTCCTACAAAATACTGATGTATGTAGATCACACTTCACTTTTTTTGTGAAATCATTTTAGTGATTTTAAGAAATTATTGTGAAATCTAATGAGAAAACATTCTATTTTCTATTGTCATTTTTCAGTTATTTTCCCCCATATGTATTTTTCATAATGTACGTGTAGTCCTCAGCTTGACTAAAGTAGCTGGTGCCTTTTAAAAGATTACGTAAGTCCAACCATGGAACCATGGAACATCTCTGTTCTGGTAATTGTTAGTGCAATGCAGAATTTCAGGGTTGTCATGTTGTGTGAAGTGTAATATTGAATTATTTTCCACCGGCTGAAACACACTTTGACCTCTACACATGCTGAGCGAGTTTAAAAACCTTCAGGCTAATTTCAGTGAATCGTCACATTGTATACATAAAAAAAAAGACCTTTTGTACTGAGGGCATTTCTCAGAATGCTGCTGCCTTTCCTCTCCTCTTCCACCTCATTTCTGCTAATGAAATCGTTAGTAATCTGTTTAATGCTATTTTTTTTTAGTTTGGTAGAAAAATCGTCTTTCCCCTTCAGCCACTGCTTGGTCATGCTTTGTCTCTCTCCTTCCCAGCAAGATTTGCATTCTTCCCATAGTTGAAGTGTGTGTTGTGCTCAGCTCTGACTGTGTATATTGTGATATTGGCAGAGACTGTGCGTGCCATGACCCACGTGATTAACCAAGGCATGGCCATGTACTGGGGGACGTCTCGCTGGAGCCCAATGGAGATCATGGTGAGTCTAGTTCTCTGGGAACTGACATTTATTCCTCCTACACAAGTTTACTTACCAAAAGCAGTTTGTTTTTTAAACTACAAGCGACTATTCTGGCCCATGCTTCCTCAGTTCCTTGTGGTATAACCTACATCAACTGATAAGAAGTTACTGAATTATTTATAGTTCTTACTTAGTAATACCCCTCAAGATTAATGACTAAATAATCACCCCACACTACAAGGATTAGGCTGCCGTTGTTAGAAAAAAATAATTATAGTATTTCGGATTGTTTCTTTGCTTCACTGGTCATTAAAATTGCACTCAGTATGCACGACAACCAGCACAATTATTAAATTATTTGTGTCTTGCATATAATAGTATCTCCAAGTGAAAATGGACCCACTACTTCTCATAAGACATGACCTGAGATGCCTGTTTGCAATAAAAAAAAACAGTGCTCTCCTTATTGTGTGTGTGTGTGTGTGTGTGTGTGTGTGTGTGTGTGTGTGTGTGTGTGTGTTTGTGTTCCTCAGGAGGCGTACTCAGTGGCCCGGCAGTTTAACTTGATCCCCCCCACCTGCGAGCAGGCCGAGTACCACATGTTCCAGAGAGAGAAGGTGGAGGTTCAGCTTCCTGAGCTCTTCCACAAGATAGGTGTGTGTGTGTGAGTGTGTGCTTGTGTGTGTGCATGCGTGTTTGTGTGTATGTGTGCGCTTGTGTATGCATGTGTGTGTGTAGATACAAAACTGTGCAAAAGTCTTCTAGGCATCTGAGGCACAAACCTTTTTTCTCATTATGTGGTAGTGTGTCTGCTAGCAAAGTTAACATGAGAATAAATGCAAACAAGACAGTAGTGAAAAAGAATCCAGATTTGTTTTCTTTGCAAAAAAGTAGTTGAGCTGGTGTGGAGAACACATGTTTGGATCCAATTCCTCCAGCTGTTGTTGGAGTTGATGAAACTCCATCAGTAGCACCTGATTTAAATTAATGGAGGACTGAGTGAGTTCTGATGGAAACTACAAGTAACACTGTGCTTCCAGAAAGAACATATTAAAATACAGAATATAAAATCACTATTAACTGTATAATGTTATTTATGTTTCTTTAGTTTTAGTTTTAATATATTTAGTAATATTATTGTTCATCATATGTAAATATTATTTTCTCAGGTGCCTAAGACTTTTGCATAGTACTGTGCATTGCAGAACTAAATTTTCTCCAGAGATAAATGGGCACAACTGTCCCTGCCAGGGGCGGCATAATGATCCTGACTAGGTGTTACTGTGATTGGTTTAGGGTTAAAAACTGAAGAGTGTGTTTCTGTTTCTAACCAGAATCCCTCTGTTATTCCACAGGTGTGGGTGCCATGACCTGGTCCCCTCTGGCCTGTGGTATCATCTCAGGGAAGTATGACAGTGGAGTGCCCCCTTACTCACGTGCCTCTCTAAAGGTATCTGCTCAGCTGTGTGTGAGATTGCTGCCCTGTCTCTGTCCCTCACCCACCCTGTGATTCACTCTGTCCTCTGGTATTTTTACTAATGCTTGTTTGCTTGTCACCTTCCAGGGCTGAGTGTGTGTTTATCAACTGAAGACATCAAGGCCTTGATATAACTGGGATTTTAGTTTTATTATAGTGAAATGACACAAGTTGTAGAAAAACACCTAAATTACTTTTCACCAAAATATACTTTCACCATCCCCTTTGTGATGTAGCATGTTGCCGTGTGTTATGTGTAGTCCGCTGTTATGTGATGTAGTCCAGAGTGGCAGAGAAGCCTCCCTCAGCAGTGCTGTTTGTTTGGAACAGGGCTACCAGTGGTTGAAGGACAAGATCTTGAGTGAGGAAGGCCGGCGTCAGCAGGCGAAGCTGAAAGAGCTGCAGGCCATCGCGGAGCGGCTGGGCTGCACACTGCCCCAGCTGGCCATCGGTAATGCTGCCCCGGCTCTGCTGCTCTCTCTCTTTCTGTCTGTCTGTCTGTCTGCCTGCCTGGAGCTCAGGGCTGGCCGTCTCCACGTCCCGTCCTTGTGTGTGGTCTACTTTGTGTTCTCCATATGGTGCTGGAACTGGTCTAGTTTTGGTGTTGCTATTGATCCAGCAATCTGCTGCCATGTAATGGAGCCTGTGTGCAGCCACCATACTGAGCATGCCAACCTACTGGGTATGGTAACACAATACCACCATACTGAGTCTGGTTCTACTATACCACCATACTGGATGTACATTAGACCACCGCACTGGATGTGGTGTCGCTAAAATACGGAAACAATTTTTTTACACAAGGTTTTTAGTAAGGTTCGACAAGTCCTGAGTGAAAAAGATCAATTTTACCAGGGGAATTTTTCTGAAGCTTGGTTGTGAAGCGCGTTCTCCGTAAATAGTTCTCAGTTTTGCTTTCCCATTTGGCATCACATAATTACACTGTCATCTGTAATGAGACTCTGTTACTGTGTCTTTTAAATTGAGTGCTGCAGGCTATTAATACGTCAAAAGGTCACAGTAAGTTCTCAATTAGTAGATGGAGTAGATGTGGATGGTACACAGTACACAAATGGTGCAGATGCACACACTATTACATTGAACAGAAAGTGGGACACTGGAGTTCGCCAGTTTGCCGTGTATTTAATGTGTCGGTCCCTGTGGTTTATCCAAGTGAAAGATGCCACTGAATATGGCGTGCTCCCTGCAGTGTGTGAAAGTGGTATTTTGAGAGATACTGTCACCTCAGGTCTATGTCATAAATTTCTCACCGCTGTTGGTCTTCTAATGGACGTGTCTCAGATCAACCTCAGCATCGTCGCAAAATAATGCAACTTGAAACCCCCTAGGATGTCACTTCACTAACGATGCAAAAATGGCAGCTGTTTTCTGTAGGAATTTGCTCTCTATTTAATAATAACTTAACAGCAAGCCTCTTTGTTGGCACAGCCCAAAATACACAGCCAGTTGACTATGAACTGGACGGACCTGAAATGAAATAAAAGCTGTTTATTTTTATAGCTTCAGTGTACCTGCTCTCAGAAGTGACCCGTGTGTGATATCGTGATGCCCACACACACTAAACCCACCCACATCCATCTTTTTCTGTAATCTACCAACTTTTTTTCATATCCTCCTTTATGTAAGAATACCGTTGTTTAAGTGATACGTTTCTCCTGCAGTAAAAACATTGCGTAACCTCTCGGTCCACACTCAGGAATACGCTTGTGTTTACAACTTAATCTGAATCTGTAAGCACCGCAGGAAGTCCTTCTGAAAGAAATAACACAAACCTAATGCAGAAGTCTAAAGTAGAGGATGCACTCTGCAAAGTTTGGTGCCGAGCATGTAGAGAAAGAGGGAGAGAAACAGAGAGAAGGAGAAATGCGTGTGCATCCTCTGTACTATTTATGAAATCTAATGAAAAGCACTATTGTATACATGTTTTAGAGAAACCATGTGGAAATACTGAGTACATACACATACTGAGTCCCCTAAAACTTCAAAACCACTTTCACAACTGCTATCCTGACTAAATGCACCATGTGTCCCACACTATGACTAGTGTTGAAGCCAGCCAGTGTACAAATAGTTACATTACATTAGTGGCATTTGCCAGATGTTCTTACCCAGAAGTCTATTAAGAAGACAATGGTAAACGTAGATTGTACCAGTGAATAAATTAGTACTCCTCCATAGCCCTGTTGGGTAACACAGAACATTTGTGTGTGAAGTTTGTTCGAGTTAAGGTAGGGGGATTCATTCTAGTTAAGGTTAGCGCATGAATGGATGGTGGCGGAGAGAGCAGCTCTGATGAACATTTCTCATGATAAATGGAGACATGTTGGGAACGGTGTAGATTCAGGTAGGTTTTGTACAGATGGCCCTCTGCAGCGTATACCAGGTTTTCCAAACCAATTAAAAACTGTGAAAATGCCTGACATACAGTACATATTTCCTTACACATCACTGCACACTTCAGCTAACAAACTCCTAAATAGAAGCCTTTAGACATCTGCCGAGTGTGGAAATTGTGCTGACTGATTCCCTTTGCTGTGCTTTGCTGTTCTGTGGTGTGTGTGTGTGTGTCTCTTCCCAGCATGGTGTCTCAGGAATGAGGGTGTGAGCTCCGTGCTGCTGGGGGCGTCCAGTACTGACCAGCTAATGGAGAACATTGGAGCCATACAGGTGAGCCAGCAGGAGCACTCCTTTTCTCTAACTGTATGGGTTTGCGTGTGTGTGTGTGTGTGTGTGTGTGTGTGTGTGTGTGTGTATGTGTGTCTGCACATTGTTCACTGAAATGTGAGAGCTGGAGTCCTAATTACCGAATGTCAAGCTTCTGGTAAACCACTAAATCGCATTAACGCCACGTCTGTCTATGAATGTAAATGGATATTACATAAGGTTACAATTTATACAGCATTTATCGTTCATTTTATTTTGGGATTCTCATTATGTCATCCCTCAGGGGTAGCCATGCACAAAATACAGTCATGTGATTCAAAGGAAGAGCTTAGTAAACAGAGTAATTAGTGCCGCTAGTTCAAATCCTGCCACTAGTTCATATCTCACAGAGCTTAATTTTAACTAGCAGTCTGTAGGTGATCATGCAGAGAGATCCACTCTCTGTGCCAGTGGCGGATGCTTCCATGTTTGGCAATTCAGTTTTTTCTTAAGATTGTCTGAGGATTTGCTCTATGCCCATAGCTGGAACTCTTCTATAATGTGTACAGTAACTGGTTAGCATGGAAACTTGAGTTTGTGTAAATGAGTACACATCCACTTTAGTAAACATTTGCTGAATCTAATATCTTCTTTAACAAACGAAAACATGTAGCACAAAGAGTGGCATTACAGCATGCAGGAGTGTGTTCTCTGTAGAGGATGTGTGTTAATTTTTCACTTCAATAAAACATCATATGAATAGAAGTACATTTGCATAGAGCTGCAGGCTACATTATTTTCAGAGCTTCAAAATTATAAATGAAAGCTTGATGTGAAGCATGAAACATGTCTAAGCAAATCGATCACATTGATTTGCTGAGGGGGAGAAAATTGTGTAAATTGGACTTTTTCGCCAGACAATCTCTGGGACCATGCTGAAACCTCCTCCATTCTCTGGTATGGGAATGTGCTTTGCAATGTGTGCTGTATTAATATGCCCAGCGAATATTTGTTTTCTCCTGCAGGTTCTTCCAAAGTTATCCTCATCAATCATTCATGAGGTGGACAGTATCCTAGGCAACAAGCCCTACAGTAAAAAGGACTACAGGTCCTAGAGGGAGCGTTTCCCTGCGCTGGTTTCTCCTCTGTCTGCCTGAGCTTTGACTGAATGAGACTTTGGCACACAGGACTGGCACGGTCACAGGTCCTGCTGGACAGGCCAGCTCACACGCTGAATGGAGTCTGCCGATTTCAGCTGGGAAGAGTCAAAGGTCTTCAGAGGTGTGGGGAGAGGCGCAAACCCTGATCAAATCAGGAAGAGACCACCTCCTTTAAACCAGAGAGGAACCACTGGCATACAACACACTCATGCACACGCTTGCTCTTTCTCTTTTAGACGACTACTAGTACACACAGGGTTCCAGAGGAAAGTCTGTTCTGTAACTGCATGTGATTCACAGGCTGAGGCACATGCTTTCTGCCCTTTCCCTTGGAAATATATATAAATTTTAGAGAAGCTGTTTGTGAAAATAGTCCAAAAACCTTTTCTTAATTGCATCAGTAAAGCACCTTAGTCACTGACAAGTCCGAACCAAATGAACCAATGCATCCACGGATGTCAGTGGAGTCAGAATTTCACGCCTTGCACATCTTATTCATCATCCACCTCCGCCTGGAAAATGGTGCCGTACAATTCCGATGACTACAAAGACGTCCTTAACCTCTGTAATACTGGCACGTTCTGCAGGGGGTTCTCCTAATCTGGTCGTGCTAGTCGAGGGGATTTCTCAATTCTTAGTCTTCGGATGTAGCACATTCCTTCCCCAGCTCATTTCCTGTATGTAAAAATGACTGATTGTGCATTATACTGTTTAAATACTACTGTAATACATGGGCTGTCTATATTTAAGACGATATTTCTGCCAAATTTCTCTCCCTTTAGTTTTTCGAGACCCTTTATGGTAAGATTAGAGACAAGTAACTGTTGAAATATTCCAGCATACAGGAGAAATAATCCAGGCAACGGTGTTTTACTGGGCTGAAACCAAAGACTTCTCGTTATGTATGCATTCCCTATTTTCCTGCTATAAATATGTAGAAATATTTCCTTCTAGCATATATTAGGAATGCATATTTGACATATCTGGTATTATTTAAATATTAACATATGGATGGAAGTCATTTTTATCATAAGAAATTTAAGGTTCGGTTCCATATTTGCTGATTTGCCTTAATGTTAAACATTAATTTTTGATGATGTCTGTTCTTTATATAAAGTAGAGCAACATACTGCTTTCCGTTCATCCCTACATATATTTTTTTTGTAGCTGCATTGCAACATATAAAGCACATTGTAGTCATTTCCAGGTTACCAGTAACACTGAAATGGTACATTTCTCTGGAGTGTGTTGTTAAAGGCAGTGTACTTTTGTTCATGTTTATTTGGCCAGTGTCTCCCCCTGCTGGACACAGAACCAGAAACGCACCACAGCAGCCCCATATCTTCTAAACCAGTTCCATCGCATTCAAGGCTGTTCCACACACACCATTCTTCACATATACCCAAAAACACTCCATAACTATAAAAAAAAACTTCTCCGGTCATGACATTAATCCAAAGAAGATTGTCTCCCTTCTCCTCCATATATAGTACACTGTTCTGTCCTTTTGCATGAAAAGAATCATTAGACTGTTGACATGTCGCTTTACAGAAATGGTACTATGCATCACATCTTGCTACATCAAGCTACATCTTTTACAGATTTCACACAATAAACCTTGGCAGTCCTGTGTATAGCACAAGTGGATGAGTGGAAGTTTGTTATGCCTGTCATTTCCAGACCCTTTTCCTATTTGTACAGTTGGCCATAATGTACAGCTTATTTAAAACTCAGCTGACGATCACTTATTAAGCTTGCATCTGAAAAACAGCTCAGTTAAAGATGAGCAGTAGTGTTTATATTTGATGAAGGTATTCGATTTCATGTCAACCTGATATTCCAGTTTATGCAGTGCACAAATCACAGGCTCAACACTGTAAATCATCCCATTAATACATGCATTGACAAGTCGGTCAAGAAAGGAGGTAGATACAGTTGGAAACGATGCCCTTGAGATTTAAAAGGCTGGTTTAATCAAAGCTGACCTATGAAAGGCACTAGGGAGTCAGTTATAGGTTGACCTGCTACACAGAATTGTATGGGTTGCAGAATATCCACCAAAAGGCGGTGAATGGGCGCGGCTGTATGTATGCACAGCGTATGACATCAAGCTTCTGGGATGAGCAGCAGAATTTATAATAGATTTGCACTTGCTCAAAAAGCCATTAATATCTCTTCATTGGGTGTTGCTCACATGGAGCTGTGTTTGTGTGTGTATGTGTGTGTGAGAGAGAGAGAGAGAGAGAGAGAGAGTATGTATGCTGCAGCATGTAGAGGATGACCCTCTTCAGAGCAAAGCTGTTGGTGCATGCCCTTTCCTGATACAGCGTATATTTTCTTGAGCAAGGATGGAACTCCTTTACCTGTAGAGTTAGCGCAAGTTGAGTACCTTGTTGTATAAAGAAGCTAAATATACCAGTAGCCCTATGTTATCAATAGGAGGGACTGTATGTAAATGAAAGGCAAATCATTTTGGATTAGATGTATTAAAGATTAAATTATATATATTTTTTTTGTTTTGTTTTACAATCTAAACCATTATGTACATCATGTTTTCAGTTGGGATACATGACGGGAGGTCGGTCCGATCCATCGGTCTGACATCCAATGTTCTGTATTGGTTCTGATGTCATCACTTTTGCCTTGGTAAGCAGTTATTACATTGAGCTTAAAGAAAAAATATGTACAGCCTCATTGAAAATAAACCATAATGCTGAAATGATAGAGCTGTGTGGCTTTTAACTTTAGTGCAGGTCCCCGTCCAACCTGTACAACTCAGTGTGATGTGTGCTCATTCCTAACCACGCACAGGATCCTGAATTAAATCGCTGTGTTAGTGAAAAGTAGAGGACAGGTTTGCAAGAGTCCGTTTTATTTCAAAGCACTATATATAACTGAGGAATAGGGTTGTATTTGTTCCCTGGTTTAAACTTACACTACTTTTGAAATGTACAGAGTTATTTTTGCATAGAGCATTTGGCTCAATTTACAGATTTGGCAACACTGTATAAAAATGTCTTATTACAAAATATGCCTTTATACATTTAAAAACAATTCTTATACAGTAAAACAGAGGTCTGTATCAGGTTAAGGTTTACAGTACTATTACGCACTGTCACACATGTAGAATGTTTTACATATATTTATATACATATATTCAGACACACCTCTTAACCATTGAATTCTGGTGACCCTTACTTCCAGTGAAGGGCAATCTTAATGCTTCAGCAGACAAACTTTGTATACCAACAATTTTGTGGACACAGTTTGGGGAAGAAATTTTTCTATTCCAGCATGACTGTGTCCCAGTACACACAGTGAGCTCCATAAAGCTGGAGGAGTTCAGTGTGGAAGAACTTGACCGGTCCACACAGAGTCCTGACCTCAACCCCATCAGCACCTTTGGGATGAACTGGAACTGAGACTGTGAGCCAGGCCTTCTCGTCCAACATCAGTGTCTGACCTCATGAATGGGCACAGATTCCTGCAGAAACTCCAAAATCTTGTGGAAAGCCTTCCAAGAATAGTGGAAGCTGTTATAGCTGCAAATAGGATCAACCCCATATTAAAGTTGATGGATTTGAATGCAATAGAGAACATGGTGGTCAGGCATCCCAATACTTTTGTCCATACACATATATTCACACACTTATACCACGACGAGACTTCTCAGTTTGGTGAGATCAAGTCAGATTTGCTCGGCAGACATTCCCAGTCCCTAATCCGGAATTAGGATATCTGCATGCATCACATTTTTTGCCCATGTGTGACCTTTCAGATAACCAGCAGCACCAAACATTGCTGTGTGCATGTTTACCTTGTGAGAAACTGCATCAAGAAATATGGTGACCAAATATATATTTGTTTTATCAGTGTTCTTAATACAAAAAACAATATCCTTCTACAAGAAAAATCATTTCTTAATACTTAGTTGTTCATTCATGTATATAAATACATTGTTCTTCAAAACACAATGATAAAGGTTTGCATTGAAACTCTACAAACTGTGTCCAACATGCAGACATTTACCCTGATTGTTCCTTTCATTTGGTTTTGTCCACCGTTGGTCGAGTTTCCGTGCAAGTACTCCATCAGTATTTGTCTCAGTGAGACCTTGGTTTTTTTTTTGGTTTTTTTTTACAAATCCATTTCCAAAATGACCATGTTTCTCCTTCCTGAAGGGTCTTTAGATAAGTTGCTTGAACAGTGCATTGGTCATTTTGGCAAATATTTTAAAAAAAGTTTCCATTATTGTGATCAAGTTTCCTCAGGTATTGTTTTAAAGTGTTTCCATTCTGGAGAAAGTTTCTGTAGTGCACTTGTTTGGTTTGCTGGAAGACTAAACGGACATTAAGGTAAAGGAACGTTTTGGCAACTGTTATACAGGTGAGCTGAGTTGTGGGGGATCCTTCTTTTTGTCTCTGTGAACTTGATGAGTGTGTGTAAAAATGATGCCTGTAGACAAGAGGCAAAGAGTGAAGTCACTGCAGTGAAAAGAAAACGAAACGTCAGAGCAAAAAAGAGAAACGTACCTTCTAGGCAGCTCGGCCCTATCCAGCCGTTCGAACAGGTGCATCGTCCGTTCCGTGGATTGCACTGCCCTCCATTTCCACAATCACAGCTCTCAGAACATTCAGGACCGTAGCGGTTTAGCGCACAGGCTAAGCAAAAGAAAAGAAACAAAAAAACTACTGTAATGTCTACAGAAAAACAATAAAGCAAGAATAAATGAATGAATGAATTCCTTATTTTTACCTATATCACAGCGGGTTCCCATCTTTCCTGGAACACAAAGACATCTGCCGCTCACAGGGTGACATGGTGTATCTCCATCACAGTCACAGGTGTTAGCACAGTTCGAGCCAAATCGGCCCTGGTTACATTCTGAGAGAAAAACAGCTGGATTGCCAGGGTTCAGGGAGCAAATACATAGATCATAACCTTCTCAAATATATGTATTAATAAATGTAATGAATCCGACCCTAAACTATTGTAAATCTGAGCTAAATCTGTTTTTAATATTTTAACGTTTATATTAGAAAAGACTCTCCCACAGGCTATAATGCACATATACCAGAAACATGCAGTCACATCCGAAACATTTTTCTAACATGAGGGACTCGGATGTAACTGTATTGATAGTACTTAAATCACTACTCCTTCACTTATGATGTCCAAACTGTAATTAACACCCTGAACAGAACAAAACTCAAGTCCCTCACCCCTCTCACAGCGGCCTCCTTGGTAACCTGGTGGGCAGAGACAGCGGCCGGTGCTGGGCTCACACTGGGCCCTGCCATGGCAGTCACAAAGATGCTGACAGTGGTGTCCATGGAATCCAGGAGGGCAAGCTGTAGCCACAAAGGGCGTCAAATCGGATGTCCTAGATCATTTAAGGTGAAGGCAAAAGGCTATGCTGTACTATGTGTATTTTCTCTTCCTTACCGTGTTGGCAGAGATGGCCGTAGTATCCTGGCTCACACTGGCACTCTCCTGTCACTCTGTCACACGTGCCGTTGTTCTTACAGTCACACTGCTGAGAGCAGTTAGCGCCATATCTGCCTCTGGGACACTCTGAGAAATAACAAAACTGGAATGTTTTTAATGGTGTAATTTGTCTTCATGAGCTGTAGCAAGGCCACCTTCACACAAAATGTCACTCACTTCTAGGATGGATGTATCCTGTGGGTTGCCATGTAATTACACAAGGAGGGTCAGATTGAAACCATTTATTTACATTTATTACACATTTAATTGTGTGCAGATATTGAACACATCAATCTGCATGTCCTAACTGAGCACATACAGGTTAGGGAGAGAGGTCATGCACACTGTTGCCACCACTTACAAACACAAACAGAAAAAAGACTGTACTTGTGAGAAAGGTCTAAACTCAGCCTCATAGTTTTGCCTATTGCTTGCCCATTTATTTAAAATGCATGCTCACCATACCTGTGTCACAGCTGTCTCCAGTCCAGCCAAGGTTACATGTGCATTTTCCTGTTACAGGATCACACATTGCTCCATTACTGCAGTTACAGCGCTGAGCACAGTCCTCTCCAAACCAGCCGTGAGCACAGCCTAACAGACACGCAGGCAATTCATCATGTATCATATGTTTCAAACTGAAGTATATAAATGAATATATATATATATGAATGTGTGTGTGTTTGCGTGTGTGTGTGGTATATACAGTATGTACAGCCTACCTTGTCCACAGTCCTCTCCTCGCTGGCCGGGTTTACACACACATCGCCCCGTGATCGGATCACTCCTTGCGTCCTCACCACACAGAGACACCCGTGCACAGTCCTGCCCGTACCACCCGGCTGGACACGCTTTACATGATTAAAACATGATATGGTCAGGCATTGGTAGTTCACAAGATCATTATTCTAGTGACTATACTTTTAGGTATGAATTTATGATGGGCACTAAGGCAACAATTAAGAATTCCAGTAAAGATTTTAAAAATCTGATGTCTCAAGAGCTGTGTTACAGGAAGAGTGTGCATTGTATGGGATCTCCAGGGATGAAAATGGCAATCATAGCATTAACACTAAGAATAGTTCAGGGAGGAAACGATACTCCCAGTGTAGCTGATTTGTTGGATTTTATTTTCCAGATTTTGGAGATACAAGGTAATGTAGATAACTGCTAGGTTACCACTGTATGCAGTGTGTTCACAGTCACTCACTGATATTGCAGTTTGCTCCTATGTATCCTGGAGGGCAGATACAGGTGCCAGTCGTGGTTTGACACATGCCACCATTCATGCACTGGCATTCACGCTCACAGTTCGGACCATAATGACCCTCCTCACACTCTAGAACCAAGCAAAGACAGACATGAAACATTTTAAATCATTCAGCAAAAACATACATTCGCTTATTTTGTACTGTTCATTCTAGTTTTTTGCTGAGAAAACAAGGAACAAGCGAGGCTTGCCTGTATCACACTTGTCGCCGCGGTATCCTGGCGCACAGTAACACTCTCCAGTTGCAGGGTGGCACAGCTGGTTCGTGCCTGCACACTGGCACAC
>JBBMFX010000128.1:20070168-20109448 GCA_037832545.1 Rhabdalestes septentrionalis | reverse complement strand
ACACACACACACACACACACACACACACACACACACACACACACACACACACACACACACACACACACATTTTTGACTTTCTGTAACAGTGGCCATGAAGAACTTGCTATTAGATTTTTCCCACTTACTTTTAAACAAAGTAACAACAGTTTTGTAAACATTAAATAGCCATTAACTTCTATATTTTGCTTCTTCCAGCTTCACATTCATTAAAGTATTAAAAATCATGTGTTTTCAGACACCTGATATTGAAGATCTGATGTTCTGAGGTCAACCAGATAAATTGTGTGGGATTCAACATGTTTATAAGGTTGTCCTGTCACAAATAAGGTTAGAAATATCTACTCCAAATACTCGTCTGGTTGTTGAATGGCAAAGACAACATGACCTTGAAAAACACAGTTTTGACGGAGTTGCCTCTACATGATCCCTTGTGCCCACACCCCCAAACATTTACATTTATTAGCAGATGCTTTTATCCAAAGTGACTTCCATTCCCTACCTACAGCGGGTAGTCTCCCTCGAGCAACTTGAGTTAAAGGGTCTTGCTCAGGAACTCAGTGGTGCAGAAGGTAGGATTCAAACCTATGTCCTCTTAGTCCACTGAGCAACCACCATACCCCTCTCTTTACTTACGTTTCTCACAGTATGTCCCTGTCCAGCCTGGCAAGCATGTGCAAGCGCCGCCCACAGGCTCACAAACCGCACCGTTCTCACACTGGCACTGGTGGCGACAGTCTGGGCCGAAATAATCCTCAGAACACTCTTAAAGAAAAGAGCACAGTTAGAGTGATCTAAACATAAAGGTGCTATGACATCATTGGTATCACTTTTATGTGTGAGAGAGAGAGACAGAGAGAGAGAAGGAGAGAGACAGAGAGAGAGAAAGAGACAGAGAGAGAGAAAGAGAGGGTGAGTTAGCTACGCACTTTCCTCACACTGGGTTCCAGTGTAGCCAGCCTGACACTGGCAGTGTCCTGTCCCTGGATCACAGCTCGCTGAATGGCTCGTGCAGTCGCACACATTAACACAGTCCACTCCCCAGCGGCCTGGCTCACACGCTGCCTCACAACATACAGAAACCATTACTCTGACCATGTCATAACACTCTTCCATACATCTCTTATGCAATTATGTAGTGTTGTAAACAACCACTCTTCCAGTTTTGCAATGATTGACTCATCTTGCACTCTATTGTTTACCATAATGTTCCACCTACCAAAGGGACAAGTGAAAAGTATGTAAGGCAATGTTTTCGTAAGAGTCTTTACCCCTCTCACAGCTGCGTCCGGTCCAGCCGGCCTTACATGCACACAAGCCTGAGACAGAGTGGCAGTGAGCCTCATTCTCACAAGTGCACCGAAGCTGGCAGCCCGAACCAAACCAGCCAGCTGGACATACTGCGAGAGAAGAGACAAAAAAGCACTCACTATAAAATGTTTTATTGATGTGTGGACACTCAGCTAAAAGGCTATACAGCCAGTTAAAGTATTTATTTCTAGAAAGAGGGCTATAAGAATGACCTGGAGTAAAGCAATGGCCAAATCTCACCAGCTTCACAGAGCTTTCCAGTGTACCCTGGCTGACACATACAGGTTCCTTTCTGCTTGTCACACACCCCTCCATTCTCACAAGCAGGACATGGTTCTGCACAGGACAAGCCCCAGAGCCCATCCTCACACTCTATAACATATAAAACACACACCTTTCAATTTACCACATTTATACTGCAACTGTACCCATTTGTTATTTATTACTCATTTGTTATTACTTTGTGGGCACAGTTTGGGAAAGGCCCTATGCTATTCCAGCATGACTGTGTCCCAGTACACAAAGTAAACTCATGGTGGGATGAGTTTGGTGTGGACGAACTTGACTGGCCACCTTCCAACACTGTGTTCAAGTAAATTAATTACCTCATTTAAATATTAGAAGGGACTCTTATATTGTTGTGAAACCAGCAGCTCAAGAGTCTGTCACACACATTTGAGGCTCCTGGTTTGACACCCCAGCTTCAAGTTGCACACTCCTCATCAACAAGTATTAACACTTCTTTACATATTAAGAGAGATGATCGGCATGCTTGCCAGCCATTGTTCTTTCATCGTTTCACTGTTCATTATGAGTCTCAGAGTGAATGACAGAGCGCCGCTGTAATGAAGAGGCATGTGGGGGGACATAAGTTATCATACCTCTGTAGTCTTTGGCTGGAACAGTACTAAAGAGCTTGACAGTAGCTAGGAATAGAGATGCAGACCCAAAAAAACTGTCTCTCTTACGTCGTCTTAAAAAAACCTTTGCTTCAAAGAGCAACGAGTCAGGCTAGTGGCCCTGATCCCAAAGGCACCAGAATGGAAAGACATTAAAGATAAAATCTTTTTTTCCCCTCTCAAACATGGTTAGAATCTGGAAACTAAACCAAGGTCAACCTGTCAAATGCAATAATGTGTAAGGTCGTACAGTAAAAATACAGAGTGAGTCAGTTAAGAAAAAGCACATACAACTCATCTCCTATAAACTGTCCACCAGTGATGCGGAGTGTGTTTCCCAGTCTTCAGCTGAGTGTGGCTCTCTGCTTTTACTCACCTTGATCACAGTGTTCTCCTGTCGCTCCAGCAGGACAGTGACAGACACCAGTCACCGAATCACAAGCTGCTCCGTTACAGTCACAGGACGCAGAACAGCCAGCACCGAACTTCCCCTCTGCACATTCTGTTAAGAGGCAACAACCCAGCTCTTACATCATCCAGCACTTCTGGAGCACGAACACAAGCAGCATCAGAAAACGTAACCCTGGGTGTCCATCAAATAAAATCCCCATCTGACAATGGATTCCCTGACTTTCCATTTGTTTCCTTTATTATGCAAAATGGTCATTTCAACCCTTTAAACCTTGTGTGGGCCCACATCTTAGTCTTATAACTACATAAATTACATATAAGCTTTATAGTTTTTGCCAAATATGTCATAGTGGTTACTGAATGTCTTGTGACTGAGGGGTTAAACTGAACGTTATGAGCAATATTTCAAACAATTCTTTGAGGATATTTCACGATACATGACCTGCACGAACACCTGTCCTCGTTTTCTCTTCGTGGGTGTTGGCAGCACATTCAAATCCTCATTGAAAGAAAAACAGTGACCCTGAAAATCAGAGTGGTGCTCAGAAAACGAAAGGCTGCAGCAGAGGCTGCAGGTGAACTGTGGAGGTGGCCCTGTGTGACTCCCCTCTCTGCCTGTTCTTCCTAATCGATGGCAGATGCAGCTCTACGATCATTTAACGACTTCCAGACCCGGTGTGTTCTCTGCCAGCTCAGGCTTTCTGTAAAAATATTCTGGATATTTCCATACCCCCCTTGGCTCTCACGTTGTGGGGTGGGCTGAAATGCAGTGGATGAAGTTGTGGGGAATCAGAGCTGTCTCCCTCCACTAAAATCCCACAGCATAAGAAATTTCCACTCTCTGCTCTTTCAGAGAAACACTCCGGTGAAGATAAACAAGTTCTGCACATATCACGACAAGCAGCTGCAAGTGAACTGGCCCGAAAGTGTTTGAATCCAGAGCAGAAAGGCCCAGCTTTAGATCCTTTCATGCCATTAAATCTCCTACTGCAACATGCTGTGTCAGGACATTTATGTTTCCTACTTTCCCTTGTAAGTGAAGTATAGCGCCATTCAGCATCTGGGCAAAGAAAACTCACTGTTACAGACAAGTAGGCAAGCCTGAAGATGAAAGCACCGCTGTCATGCAGGGTCTGGCTCTCGTGCCGCTTGTTTGGCTCAACCTCTCGTGCCGCTCGTATTGTCAGCTGCTGGCTTTATTTTCCCATATGGCTCTTTGTGGTTTGTACACAAAACTTAGCGCCCTGTCAGCCCGAAGTCTTTTCTGCGGCTCAGTGTTTGCTCAGTGTGTTAGTACTCTGTTCCCATAAGGACAAATATATTTTAGTCTTAGCAACATGTTCTGGTTGGAGATTACCTAAGATAAAGCAAATTTCAGACCTTATTGTGAGACTTCACTCTAGAGCCTAGGAGATATCAACGTCGGCAGAGTAAAAATTAAGAACTAACCTTGGTCACAGTTCTGTCCATGCCATCCAGCTGGGCACTGGCACTCTCCAGTCACATGATGGCAGGGCAATCTAGATGGACACCTGCATTTTGTTCTGCATCCCTGGCCATAGTAACCACTGCTGCACTCTAGAGAGTCAAGCAGAGAAGACAAATATCTGTAATTTTTTTACCCTTTTAGAATATTTGGATTTCAGTGTTTTGGCAGTGAGGTGAGGAAAGTGTCACTGACCCTCACTGCAGGTTCTGCCCTGATAGCCAGATTTACATATGCAAGTTCCAAAGCGTCGGTCGCATTGCAGAGTGTTCCGCTGTACACACTGACACTCAGACGAGCAGCCAGGTCCAAATGACCATCTAGGACACGCTGAACATGGAGACATAAGAAACAAGATGTGTGAATTGAAACAAAAGCATTTGAGAAGCTGTGTAGAGAGTTTCTGTGTGTTTGGACTCACGTAGATGGCAAAATCTCCCATAGAGGCCGGGATCACACAGACAGGCTCCGTATGTGCGATGGCAGCGTCCATTGTTGGCGCAGTTACACTTCTTATTGCAGTGTTTGCCATAAAAACCCTTAGGACAGCCTGCAAGCACAGAACAGGCAATATCACTTTCAAACTACCCATCACCAGTCTGGGGACACTTTTTACATGGAATTTAAATGATGGTGAAACTACGATTAAAGGTAATTTTTGCCAGAAATGTATATTTAGATATGCAAAATGAGATATTATCTAAATATCTAAAATATGAATGCATGTAACAAACAGAAATGTATACTTTGTAAAAATGTTTATTTGAAAAGACATCCCACAGACAGAATTTTACAGAAGTAACAGTTAAAATCACTAAACTCTTTTAGAATAACATTATTTTGAAGTCATTCTGTAGAACCAAATTTCTATTAGCTATGAGTAAATTCTTTCAGGATAGAGTTAAGAAATGAATAGGTAACATTTATTGAATACAGGTTTTCTATTAACTGTGATTTTTGGTTGTAAATACAAAGATGTTTGAGCTGATTCTCAGATGGAAATGCTGTAATTGCTATGGAAATAAACAATTTTGAATATTCTAATTATCTTTTCACTGATATATGACATCCGTGTGCTAAGTTTGGATGGAGCTACTCAAAGGAAAACTCAGACACAACAAAACTGAAATTAATTTGTTTAATCTATCTATATTTCTTTTGAGTTACCTCCAAAGATGTTCATTTAAAACAGCTTCTTACTAAATTTTTGTGCCTAATTTTTGCAACACTAAGCTTTGCATTAATCAAAGTAGGATTTACAATTAAGGATGATTGGGCAGTTTTCTTTTCCACACTGGAAATCTTTATTTAAGCAGCTTATATGTTTTAAGCACCTTATATGTTTGATTTTTGATTATTGTCAAGATCACAATAAGGAGTATGTGGGTATTGCATTATTAAGGCAGCATTTTGTCAGCTGACCTTTCAGTTTCACTGAAGAAAATGTCATGTAATCTTTTGGTTAATATGTGTTTTTAGCACATTAAATTCAAAAACGTCTTTCTATGCTGCATAAAAAAAGAACTGGGTGTCAACAACTCACCGTCTTGGCACATGTCTCCGCTGACCCCTGGTGGGCAGCGGCAGATTCCATGCACTGGATCACAGGTGGCCCCGTTCTGACACTTACAGGTGAAGGAACAGTTTCTGCCGAATGTGCCCTCAGGACAGCCTGGTGGTCAAAAAACAGAGATCAAATACTGATGGTTTGTGGTTATGACCATTTTTTTTTCTTAACTTGGTTGCAAATGACTCACTCTGGTTGCAAATGACACCGGTCCAGCCATCCAGGCAGTCACATCCGTTCCTCTCCAGGTTACACACTCCTCCATTAGAGCAGTCATCACACGACAGACTGCAGTCATGGCCGAAAGTCTCATTTAGACACACTGTATGGGAGTGAGAAAGAGAATAAGAAAACCTTTGACCAGAGATGTAAATCTCTAGCATTTCTCTAGAAGTTTCTCTTTGATTTACAACTATTTACACTGCAGAATCATTATACCATTATAAAATTGGTGCAGCAGACTGGCCAACTCTACCTTTGGCTCGTGGAATTTCTCTGTACCTTCCATCAAACAAACTGTAAACTTTGAAATTTGCAAATGAGACTTAATATTGTACATTCATATTAGTATTTGCATTTACATTTATGGCATTTGGCAGACACTCTTATCCGAAGCGACATGCATGGGTCCTTTGGAAAAGAGAAACTCCAATAACTATTAGCTAAGAGTTATTACTCCATCAGGACCCAGGAACCTCAAAAAGAGAAGACACACAAGATGTTTATTAGTTTAGGTGAAATGTTTAACTTTTATTTCACCACTTAAGTGATAATATAATTGAATCCCATTTCACCACATGGTGATGAAAAAGTCTCTGACTTTTTTGAAGGGGTGAGTCAAACAGGGCTGTACTCTAAGCTCTAAAATGCTGAGTTGTGATCCACGGTCTGATCATTACTGATAGGTAAGAAGGTATGGAGTATGTTTAAATGAACAAGAAAGTGAATATAGCACATTGGCCAATCCAGGTTCTCTTGTGTTACTCACCAAACTTCTGTACGATGGTGCTCTCAGCACGCAGCTCTCCAAAAGTGTCCTCCTCATAGTCATCATATCGCTCCAGAGGCTGAGGGTAGTCCTGCAACAGAGTCACTTTCGGATATGGCCTTTCCACCACTGCATGAGTGGACAGAGCTTCGACTGCTCTCTCCAGAGCTAGAGAAAGATTTACAGCAATGACACGATTACTATGTTTTTATTTATTTTATTAAGTTTATCCAACAGCAGAGCTTCATTAACCCAAGAGAGCACTGAACTCACGAATGCAAGAGTGTCTGTCCTCAGCAAGGCGGTGACCTAGGTGGCAGAAGCATTGGTAGGATCCGGCTGTGTTCTGGCAGGTATGTTCACAGTCTCCGTTATCAGACAGACACTCATCCACGTCTTTCAAAGTGAAAATAAATGCAATACAATATATAATTGAGTCCCTTATGCCCAAGACAGAAAAGTGCCTGTTATTGTTTTTATCGTGTTAATAAGTTGCATTTTTTATATGTAAAAAACATCTAAAGCTGAAATTTCACATTAGTTTGCATCAAAAACTACCATTGTCATCAAGTAAACACATGAATAAGAACATAAGGAATACATCAGTCACAGTACTCAGATGGAAAGTACAATAATAAAAAAAAAAGTACAATAATTTCTGAATTCTCTGAATTAGCTTGCACGTTAATACAAAGAAAATCACAGCATATCCACCATTGCAGTTTGTGCATCTTTTATACAGAGACAGAAACAAGCGAGCAAAAAAATTCTAGATTCTGATACTTGAAAATAATAAAGGGATCAAAGAGATCACAGCGCAAGTGACATAAGGGTATATTGGAGCAGATTTAAAAGAATATCGTTGATTGGCCCAATTCTGGGTGCGTCAGATTTATGTGATTATTTCATCCTCTCAAAAAATTGGAAAAACTTTTGATCAATACTGCATTTGTTTATGTAGATGAAGTCCAGATTTTAACTCGTTAATGCAGAACGTTACCCTGCTAATGCAGAACCAAATGTAAACGTAGTTCATATACCTATTGCATAATTACAATTAAACAGTATAGCAAAACAGCAGCAGAAGCGGGACAAGGCATGATTATTTAAGCTGTCTTTACTGAACTTTAAGAAGCTAATCAATAAAAAAAAGTCACCATCACATCCACAGCCGTCCGAGTTGAGCCTGTATCCTGCCCTGCAGTAGCACTCATAGCCTCCAGGATAGTTGGTGCAGTCCTGCTCGCAGCATGAGGTCTCCTCCACACACTCATCCAGGTCTGGAACACACAAACAGCACTGGTGGATCTGCTCAAACACGCCACAGAGAGTGATCACACGCCACGAGCCATCACTCTCTCTCTCTCTCTCTCTGCAGGCTGTGCACATGTACTAAAGCACATTTCCAGTTAGGGAGAAGGGAGCCATTACTCAAAGAAAACCTCACAGGTCAGTGACAAAGAAAACCACAAATCCCCCACAGAGCGCCAACATCCAGATTCCTGAGTACATCAGTAAAACATAAACTCGTTTTTCTTGAAATAAATACATGAATATATTGCTGCTATCACAACTCAACCTCATGACTCCGTCTTTGACCATCATTCATTTAGAACTGAACATTTTCACTCCCTTATATGTCTTTCAAACACTGGGTCATAAACATTTGAAGAGTTTTGAGGATGTTAAAACTCTGCTTCAAGTATTAATGGTGCAGTTGACTGGAGTTCATCTGGACAGTGGTTCGGAATCTGGATCCTGCAGTAGCCCTGCCCCATATGTTTTAGTGTATTCAGAGTGTTTTATGGCACACCTGATCCAATCCAAACCTAGCCAAATGAACACACCCTTCGTAGTATAGTTTAATGTTTCAAGGAAACTGAAGTAAGAACCTGTGGAAGTTTGACCGTTTGACCGGACTGTCCCCCCTCACCTCAACATTACAGAACTCTTCTCAAGATGACGGAGCTGAAAACCCTCCTCAGCTAGTGCAGTGCCGGCGCCAGAGCAGACCAAAAGGGTGGACATATAACTGACTATGGAGGGGCACTATCGAACTGACTATGGGCGTGGTTCGCAGTGGGTGTGTATGCTGACTGCTGTCAACCGTTTTTCCCTGGGTTGCAGCTTTTTGGCTGATCTCGGGTTGATGGCCTTCTAATGCCCCTCCTTGGCGCCGGCACTGAGCTAGAGCCAGTTCCTAAACACACACACTTCCTTCATACAATAAAACACGGGACATTCTACTCGACATACTGTTTATAAAACACGGCAGGATAACCAATATATTTTTCCTACAGCTGGCTCGAAGAACGAAACTAATGCTACGTGTGTTCTAGACGGACTACTTAAAGCACTACGCATGTGCACTGACACACGCCCCCCGGACACCGTTTTACACCGTAGTTTGCACACTGGTTATATGTGCCCCCTAAAAACACACTGCCCCCACACGGACCCCCTGGTAATTTTGGTCTTGAACCGCCACTGTTGATTGGTGAATCAGCCCAGCAGGGACAATTAGTTGTTTCAAAACCCTGATTGTGATTCTGAAAATGTTCCATCACCCAAATAATATCTGCTTCATTGATGGTCCTGTGGCGGTCCTCACAACTGATTAACTAGGTAAAGCAACAGTCCCAGATTTTTTAGGCAGTAGAGAGTGTATATAAAGCGTTCACCATTAATCCATTAGCTCACCCAAACATGTCTTCAGGTCTTCATCAAGTTGGTAACCTTGGTTGCAGCTACAGACAGGCCCTAGTGTGCCGTGTTGACACTGGTGTGAGCAGCCTCCGTTCCCAGACTCACAGCTGTTCACTATCTCCATTTCAATGCCTGTCAGAAAATATGGAACAACCACAAGACCACGAGTGTCATGACAACATACAAGCTCCAGTGAGTAGATAATCATGAGCAAAGACATATGAGATCTTTCTGGGTGAAAGGTGACTCACGGTAGCACCTCCTGCCTTCTGACCCTAGTTCATATCCGGGGTTGCAGATGCAGGAGAAGGAACCAGGACTGTTTTGGCAATCATGAGCACAAGCTGCCTGTCCTGTCTCGCATTCATCAATGTCTGAAATACACAGAGGATAACGCTGGTCTCAGCTTTCTCTCCTGAGTTAGTTGGATTTAAAGGAGATGGTCACCAATCTAATGTATATCATGGTCACTCTGTGTAATAAAGCCATTTTCCTTTCTTTTCCATACCATTAGCCTAGGTCTCAGAGAGTAGCCTCTCAACACCAGTTTGGCGAGTTCGTCATGCACTGAGGTCAAAAGTGATTATGACACTGACGACATGGAAGGCCCTACTGGCTGGCTATCTTTGCAGTCCTGGCCAGTATTAAGAGGATGAACGTAATTCCACAGCATGCCTTCTTCCCCTCTTTATCCAAATTAAAAGCAGTATTTCCATCCATGCAAGTTCCAAAACCATGGGAAAGAAATCTCCCCAAAAGAATCCATTACGGAGAGGATGTTCCATATGAACAGGCTTTCCACAGCAGCGCCATTGAAATAAGCTATAGGGTGGAAAAGGCCTTTAGTTTGTTCTGTCAGAGGCATTTACCTTCACAGCTCTTCTGATCCTGGGCCAGCCTGTAGCCTCTGTGGCAGTCGCAAAGGGCACGGCCGCCCACCCTACGACATGTGTGCATACAGCCGCCATTTCTGTCCGCACAGGGGTTTGTCACTGTAAAAGAAAGAGATCACAGATAGAGCTCTCGCCTTCGCCCTCAATCAGACATATGCAGACCCACTAGAGGCCCCATTAAAATGTGTCACACAGCTTATACACCTCTACTGCACTGTATTTATGCTCGGCAACTTTCCCCCTTGTGTCTCAATTACACACACTCTTCATTCACTCTCCACGCTCATGCCAGCACGTTCCTTTGGCTTAGTGGGTAAGGCGATAACTGGGGTTAAATGAGAGAGTGGCGGTGTTTCTCAGGGAATAAATAACATAATCACTTCCAGTACTTCCCTCTTGAGAGGCTGACTGAGAAACGGATGACTTTGCTGCACTCCAGGGCTTTACAGATTACTGTTTCCTGGAAGTCAGGCCAGTTTACTTCAGGAAGAGACCAACGTCTGCCATTACACACATGGCACATTCACACACATCTTGAAATCTGAAGCATTATTTAAAAAATTAAACAATAAAGTAAAGTAGAATAACAGTAAAGTGAACAAAAGTCCCTTGGACCAAATGGTAATAATGAAAAACTGAAGGTCAAGTTATGAATGATTTAATATATGGCATTAAAAATGGGCTCTGAACGTTTAGAGTGCAACACTCTTTAGACTCTGCTTGGGACAATATACTAATATTTGTAAAATACAGCAAAAAAATGGTTATTAAAGTCACATTAATCATGAGTTCACTCTATGAGCCAAGCACCGTTGATCGTTAATACAAAACCATTTTATTAAAATCTTTCCTATCTGTATATTGTCCATCAGATACAGTCAATTTAGTTCTTCTGCCCTCTATCATCCTTTATTTATATATTTTTTTATTGCAGGTTTATGTAGACAGTCCTACCTCTGGAGTACATTCTCGTTCTCACTTGTCTTCACTCAGTTCGGAATGGCAGCATTTCACTGGAGAAGTACAAGCTCTGACGGCTCTAGACTAGTGCATTTTGGCAAAAGTGCAGTGGTTGATAATGGGTTTGCCAAAAAGATGACGCTCCAGTCTGAGTAATGTAAGAGCTTCTCGACGGAAATTGCACCCTGGCAATCTTAAATGAGGCCAAAACGCTCAGCAATTTAACACACTTCACACACTTCACACTCCACCACTTGAGCTCTGTCTTCCATCTCAGTGTGCTGCTTTAATTGGAGTCTTTGTTTTTATAACACTGTATAATCATCAGCACTAAACATGATGCCACTAACCATTAGGAACAAAGTATTCACACTAAACTCCACACACTTCTCATTTAGACATTTTGGCTGAGGTGATTTACAGCACTGTACTGTAATGCACACCAGTCTGGCACTTCTTAAGCAGTACAGATCTATTATAAACCTGAAAGATGCAGCATCAGCACTATTAAACTCCTGTATGGTAGAAACCTATAGGCTGCCAGGAGACAGTTCCACATTTGGAGGCTTTAGAAGATACTCTCTATCTTCCCCACTCCAATCCAGAAAGTCTTCCATCCATACTGTACACCCAAGAGCCACATATTCATTAATGATTCAGAATTTATGACCATGGTTTTGGCTTTTTAAGCTTTTTAATCCCTGTCCTCCTCTAGTCTCCACATGCCGACTGAAGACACGTAAATTTAGCTGGTTTATTGACCACACAATAAATATCTCTAAACAGGCTGGAGTGCACATAGCTGGAGTGCAAACTGAGGTTTAATGACCATGTGATGTAGTAGCTCCTTTTCATTTCCATTAACTGTCCCAAAGTCCATCCCTGGGGTCAATTCTAGCCTCAAATTCAGAAACACCATCTTTGTTAAAGCTTTTCTCTTCATACCCTCTTTAACCAAATCTTACCCAATATCTCCCTATAGATGCATTCACAGACATTCAGAGTTTTGTCCGTTTTATCACATGGATGTTTAACTCGGGTCCAGTTTGGTGATGTCCCTGCTCTAAAAATGAGAACTAAGTGATGAGCTGCATTTGAGCATTCAATCACGCATGCTTTATTTGTCAGGTACTTAAAATTATATTTTGGATTTTTAGATCAAAAAGATGTTTTGTTAGATCTCTCAAACCAGCAGTGAGAAATATTATTATTAAAGAAGGTCAATAGGTAAAAGGGGAAGAAAGATATATGTACATATGTTAATATATTGGACTTGACCTTAAAGAGTTAAACCTAGTTCAACTACAAGCTCTACTCTGATTTCCTAGGTTTCTAATGCAGATGACAGAATTGCTTTTGTGAGCCAACTGATGACTCAGAGAGCGACTGTCAGTGAGCGTGCCATGGCTGCTATTACTGGGGAAAAGCTTGACTAAAGCAAGACCTTAATCCAGTCTTTGCAATGATAAAATCACTGCTTGCCTCTTGTGTGTTGCCATGTTCTTACACTATCAGATGATCTGGTGCAAATTTGTGAAGACGGAACCTTCCACCAGTTTTCAGTTATCAGTGGAACACAACAGCAGAATATCAACTCCTAAAAATAAATGACATGAGGGAAGGCAAAGATGAAGCACTTACATATGCAGCGTTTGCCATCAGCAGCGAGCTGGTAGTTGCGTCTGCAGTGGCATCGGAAGTGGGCAGGTGAGAGTTGCACACACTCCTGTTCGCAGCCCCCATTGCCGATGGCACAGGAGAGCAGAGCTAAAATAGAGATATAAAGTGTCATAAATGAAGACAGCCACCCCCTTAAACTGTATATTCTTATTCTAACATTGTGTTCAATGTAATTTTGGTGGTTGCCAAAGTCAATGCTGATTGATCGAGTAAATCTATGATGCCTGAAAAAGGCCAAAAGCTGTGAAAAATCACACTTGGTGTGCAGTATATCATTTGTTATAATTGTACTAGAATACATTTAAAAATGGCATTATAAATTCCACAAATACATTTTTGAAAATTCGTTTGAAATGACATCTACAAATACATCATATGTCGTTTTTTATTATGTCTGTGTCCCATGCTATTTTTAATTCATATGCATACCTTGTATATTTATCCTTGCTAAAATATTAATGCAAATGTGACCTGAAAAAAGTCCCAAACAGGAAGAAATATCTTATTGCAGAGTCCTTTAAAACTGATGAAAACTGTGTTCTTCCAGATTTGACTTTGACGGCTCATGTAAAACCAGAAATACCTCTGTGTGTTTATCTAAATGTCATTCTTGGGTATTTTCAGGTGATAGCTCTCAATATCTTGAGTTATTTAAAGTCCAGTAAAAACATTCTGGCTGCACCTTCTCTTCCTTGGGAGAACCGAAAAACTGAAAATGCTTCTCATTGCCTCCGGAGCAGGGAATGTGATATTCAACAGTCCCGCCATTCAGTTGTTTTCACAATGATAGCTATCGCGGAAACAAAACCAATAACAACACTGGGCAAAACAGATCCCAGCAAACTGGTTCTACTCCACTGAATAGCAGTTAACAGGATTAGTAGGAATACTTTAGGTGGAGAGTTTATGGACATTGGACTTGCCAACTTGACTGTCCTCCCCTTGAATACCACTGTTGCTTATTCATGTGATCTCTGCACAGTGAGTCTCACATAAGCTGCCCATTAAAAATGTGGGATAATTTGTACTGTAATATAATTAATATTTTCACACTGTTAAGTTTCATTTAGGGCCTCACGGTGGCACAGTAGCTAGCTCTGTTGCCTCACACCTCCACAGTTGGGGATTCTCCCACAGTTCAAAAACATGTGAATGTTTGTGCGCCCTGTGGTGTGCTGGCACTCTGCCCAGGGTGAGTCCCTGCCTCACGAGCGAAGACCCCAGGAAAGTCTCTTGAGTAAACCTAGTGAGGATTAAGTGGTTACAGCAAATGAATGCATGTTGATGGATGTGAGGCTTACATTAAAATGATCAAATTTCTGATACTTTGGGTATGTATTATGATATGGCTTCACAAAATTGTCTTCTTTTTATAAGGAGATTCTATTTATTTGACTACATTTTCAACTTTGTGGAATTAAACACTTGAAAGGTCTGAGTGCCAGTGAATGCTGAAAAGGGGATTCAATATATGGGTATGTCATCACTACAAATTGAACACAGTCACATATATTACTGTGATATATTTTGCCACAAATATATATATATATATATGTTAAATCACTTCAAACCCAACATATGCTAATTTCTTAAATTACTTAAATTAATAACAAACAAAAAAATTCCACAGGCATAAAAGCTACAGGCAAATTTGTCCACATTGTCAGGAGTCCTTTGCTAATGACAAGGTTGGGTTAAGGATGTTAATCTTCTTGCTGGTGGATTCCCAGTCTGCTTCCTCTGTTCCTCAATTAGGAGTCAGACAAAGGCAGTCCTGGAACCACCTTTGTCATCATGCAGGGTCAACAAAAGGTCAGAGTCACTCTACAGTTAAATACACATTACGTTAAATGTCTTTGAAAGTAGGGCCAGTGTTTACTGTATGAGATTACCGCTGAAAGATCTCAGGCACAAAGGGTAGCGTAATCTACATTTAATAGCAATGCTACAGACTAAACACATTGTCAGCCAACTCTGATTTGTGTCTATAAAAAGGCCTCCCTTTAGCTTAGTCTCAAACTGTTTTTAAATGTCTCTTTTTTAAACTTTTCTCATCAAACACTCAAGATCTTTTCCAAATAACAAGATGAATTATAGTGGCTGTGTTTTAAGGATGACCTGAAGGTTTTCCATAGAGTGGTACAGTTTAGAAGCAAAAGGCCTGTTTCCAACAGTAAAGAGTGGTACTGCAATTTGAAATTGAAAATACCTGGCTTGCAGCAGAGTTCTGCTCTAAATTAAGAATAATTAAAGGCCTACGTATTGGTTTTAAACCACAGCTTTATAGATATCTGACATGGAGCATAAGTATGATCACCAACTTTCTGAACAAGCATTATGTGAAAACCAAATAATCCTGTTTGGTTAAAACCCTCTGTGATTAATTAGCAGATCTGTCTGAGATTTTAACCGCGCTCGGCTGCTTCTCCCTCTCACTGGGCCCCAGTGGCGTTCGTTAAATGGATCTAGGCCTGCTGCCCTGGGCTCTTGAAGCATGCTGGGACAGACTGAAAAACTGTCCCAAAAGAGGAGGCTGGAGCACTGGGGGACACACATCAGCTACTGCTTCAGCGACAGATGGATTAATGACTTTTATTTTAAAGTGCTTACCAGAGGTCTAATTTTCAGAGCATAGATTTCATTTGTGGCAAAGAAACGGTGCGTCTGTGGTGGATTTATTAATGGAAAACAGTGGAAAGGATATATCCAGGTCTTTTGTTCAGCTTTGATGGAATATTGTCTAAACTCACCTTTATTTCACTTTAACAGATTACAGTTACTGTACAGTAATAGCAAACAACTTTCCAGTAGAAGGGAGGGTTTCTGTGAGACACTTGGCAAGTCCCTGGACACAATATCTTGATTAAAGCCGTGAAACACATCTTCATCACTGAGAGTGACCTCCAAAAGTCCTAAAGAATCTTCCGTAAGTAAATATGTCAAAGAAGGGAGGAGGCTGTAGCTTTTCTGGATAATTAAATACACATGGGTGACAGTTCCTTTAAAGCTGGAGGACTGTACTTCACATAGAGGTTTTTTACAGTATTCACTTCACATACAGTTCCTGAGCTTGCAACAGCACGCTTAGTATGGCACTGAGACCAAAATTCATGCAGTAATTGTGGCAATCTAAATCGATCAAGGGTTTAAAGGATCAAAGGTTTAAACAAAGGTTCTGTTGTGCAGGAAACCCTTTATGGCACTGCGGCTGTGTAATGTGGAAAATTAGAGTCTGATACCTTCCACACCAGAGCCTTTTTTTTTTTATGACTGGGACACTTTGCAGTGTCCTGGCAGGACAGCTTAGGGATCTCTGGAAGGAACCACTGCTCAACCTCAAACCTATCCACAACCCCACCATGACAAGGCCTGTACAGTATAAAACAGCAGAACACATTATTCAGCAAAACTTTTATGAAGCTTTTACCAAAAAAAACCAAACAAAAGGTTCTTTGATCCCCTCTGATGTCCACAGTTGAAAATGGAGTCCTCTGTTGGCATTGAAGGAATTCCCAGGCAGTGAAAAGCAAGCTGTCTTTAGATTGTGCCGATATGTGCTGATGTGTCTCCAAAAGTTTGGGCTGAGCCAGTGGACCCCGAGTGTGACTCACCTATACAGGTGCGGCCGTCCGTGTGTAGACGAAAGCCTGGGTTACACTCGCAGTAGTGGGAGCCTCTGGTGTTCACACATCTGTGTTGGCAGCCTCCATTATGGACCAGGCACTCGTCAACATCTGTAGACAAACAGAGAGGACGCAGGAAAACCGTCAGAGGCTTGATAGTGTCTCTAAATGTGCTTGAAGGTTTGCTCACTCCAAGGTTCTTAACCCCGTTATTCAGTAAAGGATCTCTTCCGTTTTGAGTTCTAGCAAAACAAAATAATGAATCTTTGTGAGTTCAGACAGGCCATTTGTACAGCTCAAATTAATGAGTTGTTTCCAGGACTGGGATTCATCAATTTAGCCATTCGATCGCATAACAGCCTCTTAGTCACCGTAGTCTTTAAACAAACTCCAAAACTAACAGTCAACACTGTGCTAAGCCACCGCTGAAATGCAGAAGTCAAAGCAAACCGCCTGTGAGATTTTTTTTTTGTGCTACTGGACAAGGCACTAAAAACGCACTTAGCAAGCTGCACATTTGAGGCTGCCCTGTTTGAAGAGCATCACTACAGTAGAAATCTAAAATCAGCTCATGCTGTAATTCTCTCCCTCTCAATGCCTTCTTTGTGTTGTGCCCACTACAGTCTGGCTGGGCTCCCCCTGTCAAAAGCCAAAACTAAACCTGAGCCCTACAATCACACAAAAACATCAGGGTGGTGTGATCTGTGCCCAGGGCTTTTAGCAGTAGTAAGATCAATGATTTATTTACAAGCACACCACTAACATTTACATATTCTTTTACAAATATGTCAAAAGTGAGAAGGCCTTGACTTGCTATTGTACTGCCTGAATGAAACGAACACAATGGAAATATACTTTTTTACTCTGTTGCGATCATACCGTAGTTTTGTAATTTTTGGTGAAATGTTAAAACCAAAAAGGCCTTCAAACAGGCACATATATTCCTAATGTCGCTGTGTGGGGTGTCCCTGGCTTTCAAGAGTCAATCTGAAACAAAAACTGGTATTGATCAATAGAGCCCCATAGAGAGAGTGCTTTTCTTTCATAATTCTTTCATAACACCTCACATTTTTACTAGAGTAGCTAAGAAAAACAACACTTTTATGTGCTATACATTAATTTAAACTTTTTTCTAGTAACCTGAGTAAAATGAGATGAACATGTAATGCATGTATTTGAAAATCACCTTCCAAATACAGCAAGCTGTTTGAGGCCTTAAAGTAATGCGTTAGTACTTTCCAACAAAGGTAGAGTTTGTTCAGAAGTGAGTCAAAATGTTGTGGTGGTCTCACACAGTTAGGAGGTGATGTATTGAGAGGCAGGTTAGTAACCATCTGCTGGCTAGCTGGTTTCAGACTGACCATTTTGTGCACTTCACAAGAAATGCTAACACGCCAACCAGGAGAGATCAGGAATGTTATAGCACAGACTTTAAGAGGTGACATAATTTAGCCCACCCACATCAGCAAGCATGCCAGAGGTTGCCATAGAACACATTCAGAGATGATTAGTTAAAGTCACAGTTCTAAACTATTGGCAACAGACCTGGCATGAAAATTTGACTATGAAAGGTGTGAAAAGAAAGAATAATGATTTCAAGAATGTTTAAATTAATGTTATATCTGCCCTATTGTCTAGTCCATTTTTATCTTCTGCAGTATGATAAAGTGTAGTTTGTCAAAGTGATGATTTATATTTACCATCCCAAACAGGTATGGCTTGATTTCGTATTTTTACATGGGATCGTAATTTTTTTTTCCAGAAAGTACATGGACAGAGCAAAGGTATCCCAAAAGCCCAAAGCCCAAGAAGGAAGCTGCTTTATATCTGTAGTGATGCACGCTAAGCCCCAGTAAATCAGCGATCAGCAACAAATGTATTTTAATTTATTTCATCAGCAATAAAGAAGAAAACCACAAGTGGTAAAACCCCCTTTGTGTAAGCAAACTCCAGCATTTCCTGATTGCCGCTCAGCATCTACTGCACAATTTCCTCATGGTGGGAGCCTGACAGGGCTTGGAGACAGAGCAGAGCTTACAAATGTGCTATAATTAGAGGTGAAAGGCTGTGAACAAAGGAAGTAAAACATGACAAGCTGTGTTTGCAATCATCAGCACTTAGGACATCAAATCACTTTTTGGACCTTTTAGACTCACCCTTCAGCTTTGAAAGGATTATGTCGACACACGGCCTGTGTCCAACTAGAATCTAACATTGCAATACACACTGTATGCACAAAATATTGGGACACCTGACCACTACAGCAGCAAGGACGTTCATGATATTCAGATACATAGATTTTAATATGGGTTTGGTCCCTTCATTTGCAGCTACAACAACTTCCAGTCTTCCTGGATGGCATTTCCACAAAATGCCCATTTTTTCTGAAGAGCATTTAAGATGCCAGACACTGATGTTTGGACGAGAAGGTCAAGGCTGAGGTCAGGACTCTGTGTGGGCCAGTAAATTTAGGCTTCCACACTGAACTCATAAAGCATGTCTTTATGGGCCTTACAGGTAAAAGGTTCTTTCCTAAACTGAGTCCACGAATTTGGAAGCATGGTGCTGAAACATTAATATTATGCCCTTCACTGGAAGTAAGGGGTCTATCCTAAACCACAAAAAACAGGTGTGTCCAAATACTTATCAATGGAGTTTAAGAATAGGAATGAATAGGGCTGTGTGCAGTTCATGGATGTAACCATCACAAGGAAATGAAAAAACTGGAAGCACTCATCCAGGTTTCCAACATATACATTCTTAAAACTAATGTTCCACCAAGTGTGAGCTATGTCAGAAATATCTTTCAAAAATTATTACAAAAAATTACCTTTTTTTTTTTTTCAAATTTTTTAATATGGCATTGTGAGTCTTTTTGGCACCTTTATATTTATTTTCTATACCTGTTCCTTTTAGAGTGAGAATTTCCGCAGGAGGGACCCTGAAATCCTAGGCAACTGTAGGATAGGCTGCAATATACCATTGTGTGATTGTTCCAAATAGGTATTGGTGACTGACAATTGTATCACAAGAATCACTTACCAAAAAGTACAGCACAGCATCTGAGTGTGAAAATACTGACTGCGAGCCCCAGCTTAACTGAAATTCACAGCACCTTTCTCCAATAACTACTTTCTGCACATGCATAAATAAGAGAGAGGCTCCATAAAACAAAGAAAAGAAACATGCCTGTGTGTCTGGTTACAGGCTCTCTTTCTCTTTAAGCTATCTTTCTGCCTGGTACGATCTGGTAGCTCCTGCCGGTTTGGTTTAATACATTTAAGGTTTATGGGCTATAAATGACCTCTTATTAAACGAATAAAAAAAGCACAGCTTCGCCAATTTAGCAAGCATGACTCATGAGAATGGTGTATTTTCTGGCATCTAACTTGATGTATAAATACAGAACTTGCCAAAGATGGATAGATCATCAAACAGCTCAAGACTATTGGAAGAGGGATTAGAGCGGTGACTGGACTGAATGAACCACACTGAACTGCATCTCCTGATTCTGAACAGTGTCTTTAAAAGAGATGCAGCCACTAGGCATGTCATTAGATAGTCTAGCTGGCCTTTAGACGATGAAAGGGACTGATCCAGTGTTTGATTACATGTCGTATTAGATTAAATAAGGCCCCCGTTTACAGCACATTTCCTTAAAAGAAGATAAGAATAGTCTTCAAGCAGGCTCCATGTTGTCCTGCATCTCTGTACTGATATCTTTCCACCGCAAGCCAGGCTGGTAATTTTCTGCATGCTCTCTGCTTCTCCTTTAGGAATGCACCTTGTTGTACTCTGCCACATTTAATCATCTAGCATACTCCTCTGATGGGCCAAGCATCTGGCTACGTTATGATGCGATTATTAAAACCTTTCAGTAGCACACAATGGGAGATCTGGTTCAGATTTAGAAAATGGCTGGAGAAGCTAAAGCAGCTACAATAAGTTAGTGGTGAATTTCCATGTTGAATCAAAGGATTGCTGCTAATTCCACAGCCCATCAATCGTTATGGTGTTGCTCCCATGCTACAGGACTCCATGCCAGTATGTAAATAGAATTTCACCCCATGCAGCCAAAAATCACATCCATCCCATATACTCACATCAGCACAGCCAGAAAACAAAGTCCTCCTGTTAGATTGGCATTCAAATGTTTTAAAAACAATTTAAGGTAAATCAACCAGTGCTACAAATGGGAATTGATCAATTTTGTTGTTTCCATGGAATAGTGCAGTTGCTTAGACAAGGCATCTATTATCAGATCATCACGCAGCGTATGCCAGGTTATTGTTCTGCCGTTATCTACGCAAGGCTACACCACAGTAGATGACAAATTAAGAGTCAACCCTGCTGTCTGAGCGAGTGATGTATGGTGTGTAGTGTGCATACGTGTTGAGGGACTTAGAGCATTCACAGCACACCATGAGTCTCCGAACAAGCCCAGGGAAGATCACGAATGCTGCTAGAGTAATGGAGACCACCTGTCCAGGAGAACTGGGAGGAATCTTAATTACAGTGGCCCACAGCCAGGAGTCGATCTGAGGCTAAGTGCAGTCCACAGGAGCAGCCTGCAGCCTGCAGAGAGACGAAAGGCCCTGGCCCATTCACAACAACAGGAGTAAATAAACAAAACTGGAATTTCTCACGAGACCAGGGGGGAACAGCCCTGGAGCTACCAGCAGCCTGTAAGCGTTCACCGCTTGCTGTTTATTTTTCATGCAATCTCACACTGAATAGAAAAACGTCTATGAATATCCAACAGTGGCTAAAGCTTGAACTAAAAGTGGATGTGTTGGGAATCTTGTTGGAGCAGGAGGAAAGGGTAATACTGGCAGCTTGGTGACTACTACCATGACTGTTCTACCATGGGAGAGTAAGTCTGAGCCTCGGAGTTACTCAACAAGTAAAAAACAAAATTGATTCAGCATGTAGAATCCACAACACTTAAGCACTAATGTGGCCTTAAGCACTAAGCGGCCTCCTCAAGTTAGAAACTTAACATACCATTATCACAATTTGTTACAATTACCATACTTACATATAAAAATACCCTCAATTTACCCACATTAACCCAGCGGGCAATAAAGAGTAAACAGCTTAAATATTTAGTTGAATACTACACCAAAAATCTATGGCGTCACTGGCCCCTGTGTCGGTGGCTGTTTTTAGCCACCGCTTTTTGGGTTTTCACACTGGCAGTATTCTGGGTTGATTTTGGGACTTTTATGTTGACACTCGGGTCTGTGTCACATGGGTTTTGGGAGCACGTCTATTGTAGGTTGTGTTGTATGTATTAGTTTCACCTGTTCCCTGTTTAGGTCCCTTTGGGTGTTGTATTTATGTCGGTTTGTTTCAGTCCCTCCTTATCTGTCCAACGTCTCTTCCCCTGGTGTGTCCCGTGTCTTGGCTTTTGGTGTGTTTGTATTTCTGATGGCCATCGTGCCTGTTTCAGTTCTGTTTACTTTTGTTTGGAATAAAAGTATCCCTGATGGAACCCTGGTGTCTGAGATCCCTCTTTTGAGGTAGTTCACGGGTGGGAGCTCGCAACACCCCCCGTGACAGCCCCCTTGAATCATGATGGTTCTATAAAGAAAAGGGATGGGAAGAAAGGTGATATTGGGGGGTGCCAAAATCATAGTCTGTCCACCATATTTCTGGCAACTAAATAAGGCATTTCAAAAAGCAGAGAGGCCAAATGCAGATCCAACTGCTGTAAATAAAGAGGTTTGGAGGCACTTGTACAGATGAAAGGTGAAAGCAATGAATGCAAAGACATCATCATGCCAGGCAAGTCATCCTTTAATCAAATATATTTTCTTTGGTTTCTTTCTTATTCAGTGCCATGTAACCCTGCAATTCGACCATCCACTCAGTCCAGCACACAGACTGCACTAGATGGGCTTTCCCAGTGGTTTATGCTGTGTATTCCTAAGCACTTTTTCTGTATATTCCTAAGCAAAAAATGTTTTTAATTCAAAGATTCCCAAAAGTTTTCATTAAAATTGAATTTTTAATTCATGAAAAGCAGATTAGATTAGCGGTGAAAGTGGACAATCCTGATGGGAAATTGACCTGAACATTAGTCCCTTCATCTTAAATATCACTTTCTTCTGAGAGGGAAGTCTGAACTGCCATTTATCCTAAATTGTGTTTTTAATCAGAAATAACACCTACAAAAACAAACCACACACAAAATCAGCCCGCATTCCCTGAAGACGTAAAAAGGGTTTCTAGATAATTGTTCTGTGTCACAATGAATTGGAATTTCAGTTTCCTCATAGATGAACTCACTAATCCTGAAGTTTGGGCAAAGGCATCTAAGCATTTAAGCAAACAACACTGTGTCTTCCTCCATATTTTAGCCCTGCTTTTGTGGCTCCGGGCACCATTAGCAATTCTAATACCATCTGCCACATTATCCATGGTTCTTTGAACTTGATTAAGACTTTAATTGACTTAAAACAGATTCAAAGTGCATTACCTAATATGTTTATGCAAACCCCCAATAGACAGATCAAAGGAATGCTAAGTGTGATTTCTAGCGTTGTTTTGGGTGAGTTAGCTTTTATTTGCTTAAAAAAGTCTACATAAAATGAAGAATTTCCAACTTCAAAGCATTCCAGACAAAACGGACAAGTGGGTAACTGGCATCTGATATTCTGCCACTCGCCCCTCTTGTGAACGGAATTCTTCTCATTGCTGAGCAGCGTGAGATATAGGCTTCAAAGCAACATCAAAAAGAATAGGCAGCACCCAAGTCATTGCTATGCCACATTTGTAGATGTTGGATGTATGATTTTTGAGCAAAAGAACATCCTGATATTGCAGTGAGTTGTAGTTGGCATGTGTGCAGAATTGTGGGTTTTGAGGTTGGCATGTGTGCAATATGAGTTCAGTTCTTCACTGACATTACTGAGAAAATTGGGATTTGGAACTTGAATTGTATGCTCTGTGACACAGAAAAGGACAAAAAGTCTTAAGATAAGCTTGTTTAGTGCCACCAAAAGCCATATGGCATGGCAGCAAATTTGAATGACAGTGACATATGCCATGTCAGTACTTTGTTCATGCTTCTTGAGGAATCTGGCTAAAAGTAAACAGCAAAGATTAGACATGAAGCTTTGATCATTAGTGCAACATTTAATATGAGTAGATTTCCTTGTACAGCTGGTTTAAATTGCCATATTGCAGTGGAGCAGTAGAGGGCCACTGTGGTTACCACTGATTTAAAATGTTCTTCACTTAACACATGCCCAGTCAGTGACATCCTTATGGAGGCAAACACACTGTAATCACTGTTTCAGTCTGAAGAACTGATGCCATCTTGTAGGAAATTACACTAAGCAAAAAATCAACAGCTGTGTTTTATCAAATTCTTAAACAAAACCATAGAGCTCGACTAGTTAAAGGCTGGTATATAAACAGACAGCTAGAAATACAGTTTCCTAAATAAATGCCATAATCTCAATCCTGGAGACCTCACAATGATTTGTCACAAAGAATGTTTATAAGAAGGAGAGTGCTGGGCAGAGTTTCATTGTGTGGATAACAAGACTTCATAACGTGTCTGCTTCTTTTAGACTGTGAATGTGGCATGTCTCTACGGAACCTCACATCTGTTCACACAACAAGTCTTCTCTGGCTCTACACTGCGTGTCGGGCGGAGAGTAAGAAACATATTCTCTGCCAACAGCCAAAATGTGAATAAATGATAGAGCAGAAGCTGACTTTGCCACAGATTACCCAGTGAGTAAAGCTTACAGATACTGGTTTCTGACCTTATTTGGCAAGAGTTTAATATGATGGACTAATCCAAAATTAAAAGGCATGATATGTATTATAAAAATACTCTGGTTTGATAGTGCAGATGACACTCACCTTGACTCACGTATCCTGCGTGGTATCCATGGTATCCATTGTAGCAGGTGTAGCACCTACGAAAGTAACGGTAATGTGTGTTCCCAGCTCCCAAACCTGGAGCCAAGTGAGCCCACAGAGTCACAAGGACAACTAAGTACCAGTAAGGTGACATCATGACTGAAACACTGAGTCTGAACTCAGACAAAAACAAAAGCAGGCAAACAAGTGGAAGCAACCCTGAGAACAGTCCAGGAGAGCATTGTGCAATAGATGAAGACAACACAACTGCTGCTGTGAAAGCTGTTGTCTGGTGTCTGTCAGTGTCGAGTAACACTTCTCTTCCCTTTTTTACACACACTTTCACTCTCTCTCCAGTCTAACTCTCTGCCTGCCTGTTTGCTCCCTCTGTCCCTGCCTCTGTCTCTCTCTCTCTCTCTTTCTCTCTCCGAGCTCAGACAGACATGTATTGCTGGTTTGTTGTGACTGTCTGCCTCCTCCTTCACAGTCATGCCTACATGCAAAACACGCCCACCCACTTCTGAGCCCCTCCTCCTGCCTCAGGTATTAGAATATGGTTGAAACAACCTGAAAAGTTCCAGTCCTGACATCAGTGGCCAAAAAGATCTCAGCACAGTTAACAAACGTTGAAGTGTTCAGAAAAAAGAAGACAAAGAAATAATTTTACCACATACATTATTATTATTTTTACTCAACACTGTTAATAGATTAAGTTGTCAAAAAGGTGATGTCACAAATGGTTATCGAAGAAAATTTCAGTGGATCGTTTCAGAAAAAAATCAATTTTATAATGAACAAGAACGAAGAACCTTTTTTTGGGGTGCACCAACTGGAACATCCATGCCAATAGCCTTTTAGAGCAGCTGGGTGCTTAGTAGTTAGGGAGTTGCCCCTGCAATCAGAGGGATGTGGGTTCGAATCCCAGAAATGCTAATGGAACCACTGAGGTACCCTTAAGCAAGGTACCGTCTCCACACACTGCTTCCTGCCTGCTGCTTCTCTTGCTGAATGGGTTCAATGCAGAGAAAGAATTCTGTGCTCTTTACACTTCCGAACGATTTACTGATACTCTTGTATTTCTTCAATTAAAATGAATTAAAAAACAAGATGCCATAAAGGGCCCTTGATGCCATAATAACACAACAACAAAAAATAGTCAGGGAAAGGTGACCAAGATTTTGGTCAACAGAGCAGGAGTGGTGGTTTAACCCTGCTGGCAACACTTTAGGCAAACACCTAGGCTGCCTATGCCTAGAATTTCCCCTTGGGTGTGTGAGTGTGAGGAACCAAGATATAAAAAACATTTCAGGACCACTTTAAGTGTTTTTCTAAGAACCTTTAACTTATGTGGAAGAAGGGAAATGATCTGGCTCAAAATATGAACTGTCAAAATCAGAATTAAAACCTTTAAACCAAACACAACTGTTGGTCGGGAAATTTTCCCACCACTTGACTAAATTTAAAGAGAACTACCACTGCTGGGATGACGTCACATTCAAAGTGGGAAACAAGCCACAGCAATAACTTCTTATGTAACCTTTCCTGTCAAAATACAGGTGATTAACGAGTTGTGGGTAATTAAAAACTTACAGCAATCAATCAGCCTTTATGTATCCTAAAGGGTTTTGGAGAAATGTGAAAGTGAATCAAATAATATAAAATTCAACAGTCCTTATAAACAATACGTAATTTCTGAAGAAACACAGGATGAGAAGAGGGGAGCACAATTGTGGGTCTAAAAGCGTCTAAGCACTAGCTGCATTCTTCATCGTAGTCATTGCTAGCATAATGAAAGAAGATTGGGATCATACGACACAATTTTTAACAGTAGGCAAGTGATTCACACATCCAGTACTGGTGAAAAGATGTCAAACAACAGCAATACATAAACTCAAATCCTGAATGTATCATATGAAAGGAAAAGATTCATTACTATTAGCAGAGTTTATGGGCGTTAAAATGCACGTTGGGTTGCAAGGAAGATCTTTTGGACACTTAATCCCTGTGTCTAGGGGTACTGGAGCCCAACTGCAAACAGAGCCAAGAACGAGTCCAATCCTAAATCCCAAAACATTTGATCCACTTACCATTATAAAGCTCGGTGACACAACATTCCCAAGGCTCCCAAGCACATGGATCCTTTCATTGTATGTGGAGCAACAGCTCTCTGATGTTTTGCACTACAGCTTTACTACAGTATATTACACTTGACAAAGCAGTTCAGGGATGCACGCAACACGGAATTCCAGAAACACTTTTCTTATCCAGTCATGTACATGGAAACAGACAATGTGCTTAAATTCAAACAACTGGAAAAACAATCTCACTGGGTTTGGGTCATAGGATTTGTGTGAACCATCTCTAACAATCCATTGCCCAAAGATATACACTTTTATATTTCATTCTTACCATTGAACTGTATATCTAGATTTGTTCTCTCACTTTCCCTTTCAGTTTTTGCCTTGGATGTAAAACTAACCATTAATCAGTCTCTATTATGGTAGATCCAACTATTGTGCATCTAACTTGTGCTAACAAAACAGCAGCATGGACTCCACAAGACCTCTAAATGTGTGCTTCGATTTCTGGCACCAAGATGTTAGTAATACATCCTCTAAGTCCATTTGCGAGATGGGGACTGCATGGATCGGACTAGATTCTCCAGTACATCTCAGTAATATTTTATAGGCCAAGTAAACACCTTAAACCCTTTATCAGGGTCCTCAACATTCCTGCACAATTAGGCAGTATGCATTAATCTGCAACAGAGGCAACATGCAGCAAGCTGTGTGTTCTCACACCTTTCTATCATAGCCAGTAATTTGTGCTACAGAAGCTTGTATGCCGAATCAGACAAGATAGGCTAGCCTTCGCTCCTCTCATCAGTAAAGCTTAGGAATCTATGGTCCTGTCATTGGTTCACTGGTTGTCCTGCCACTTTTGGTAGGTACTAATAACACCCCACAAGACCTGCTGTTTTGGAGATACTCTTACAGAGTTTTTTGGTCATTATAATTTGGCCTATCTAATTACATTTCTAGCGAATAGTGAAAAATACATTTCTAGTCTAGCGAATAGTGAAAAAACTATTTTTGATGTGGTAAATAAAGTGCCTAAAAATGTCTACTGTTATAATGTAAATCTTAAATATGCCTCTGAATATGCTCCCAAAACACTTGGTTCTTAAATCAAATGTTAGACCAGTATTTGTACTATACAATATAAACTGAAGTACTGTCTTCCGCAGTGCTTGAATGTGAAATACTGATGATAAATTGTACTGTAATTAATTCATGCATGTTTTATTTCATAGGTGCTGTCATTTTCTTCCATATAAGCAAGGTAAATACAGTAATAAATTCATACATTTACAGAAGAGAAAATACAGGGCTTTAAATTAACAAAGTGAAAAACACGAGAACACTCAAGACGCTCAAAATGTGTGAAATTCTGGACTACACATCCATTAGAGGGCAGCAGCCAGTCAGCACCAAAGAGAAATAAATAATGTTCTCTGATTGGCTACTTTCAAGCCTCTCACCTCTAAGTATAATGGGATTTCACCACCCCAAAAATGCGCTAACTTTGTGTTCTCTGGACCGTACCACAAAATGTATACAGTTATATTGTATATGGAAATTTAGCTTAATGTATGTTAACATTTATTGTACAATATTAGTAAGTAATATTTTTATATTTTCAGTGGCACTGAGCAGCAGAGGTTTATTCCGTTCAGGTTTCTGATGGTCTTGCTAACCACCAAGCCCAAACATAAACAACTAGCATGAAGACGAGGGGCAGGGTGGATGTGGCCCAAAAAAAAGAGGAGGATATCTGTGAACAATTATTAATTAGTTTCTCAGAAAAATTTGTGAGAGGCTGAAGCCACGACTGCTGAGACGCTAATAAGCAAGGGTTTCTTGTATATACAGTATGTTTCAGAACTATTCTGATTATGAAAATATCTGAAGTGCAAGCAGATACAGAGCATATTAAGGTTATCCTGCTAGTAATCAATAATTAATCATGTTAGACATTGCTTTTTTAAAGAAAAGCTGAGAACTGGCTGAGTGGCTAGTTTATACAGTCTATCATTGGTGACTCTGTTTGGACAAAGCAAGAAAAGCACTTCACGAATGTATGAAAAATATTTAGCCTTTGGCTATTTTGCCTTGTAATGTGCCAAGCCCCTTAAGTGCAATCCATAGAATTAAGACACACACTATCAGAACTACAATGCAAATCCTAACAGTAAGTGTTTCAATATGACGTGTATATGTGATTGGTGATATTAATAAGCATCGATAGGTCTTATTTTAGAGTATCCTGCAAGTTTTCATAAACTGTGAATGCACAGCTGTCCTCACCGTGTATACTGCACCCAGGGTTAAACATCTAACAGCTGATGCATACTTTATGAATTTGCTTAATGTTTTCTTTTAATCAAAACATTTAATGCAGCCAGCAGAACAGAACTCTGCTCCTGCTCTGAAAAGCAAACAAAGGAAATACCTCAGGAGGAATATTATATTACAGTCCCAGCTCACAACACATACTTTCGGTTTTGCAGAAATCAAATGTCTGTATAAATGTCAGTTTAGCAGAAAAAACTATGTTGACATCAAACTCTGCTCGCAAAAAGCATTGAACATGAACGCTGCGAGTGCCCTGCCAGAGATCTCTCAGCCTATAAGACATGGCTTAGTGATTTGCAGGTTCGGCGTGGATGACCGGGGCTTTTTGGCCAGAGTATTGCCCCGGTATAGACATGCTTTCAGCATATGCATTTCGAGAAACCTCAGTCAGATTCAGGTTAAATCCAGCTTTTAAGTTGCAGACATTGGAAGATTTTAGTGCTGGACAAGGCCCAGCATCCTCTCTGTCTTTTCCACAGATATGCGACCCTCGGGGCGATCACTGAGAAAGAAACGTTCCTCACGTTTATTAGCCTGCTCTTCAGCCAGAGAGACCAAACTCAGGGTGAGCCTCAAATACACAATAAAACCCATCCCGGGCCTGTGGGCTCTTCAGCCCATCTTTCTGGTCGGTGTTTATAAAGTGCTTCCAAAAGTAACTCTCCCCATTCTCATGAGAGCAGATGCTTTAAGTGCAGTCTTTCAGAGAATGAGTGAGATAAAAGTCAGAGATAGACAGATAAATGTCACAGGGAGATAGTATTTGGAAAAAGACAAAAGTTAAGACAGTGATGATGAACTACAGAACAGCCTTTTCCCAGTTTAACCCCTTAAACTGCAGTCGTAATACTGTACGTAGTACTAACACTCTTAAGGCTTACCTTTCAGTAACTATAAATTAATTAATTAATTAATTAAACTACTATAAAACCAGTTTGTATATTACGTGGTTATGGGGGAGAAACTGATGGTACTACTAGACCCTAAGAATTTAAGGGGTTCAACTGACTCACATCTGAAAGCAGTGCTGAAACAGATATAATAAACTATAAGATCGTACGTTGTGTCTCAGCTGCTGCACACTGCCAACGAAGCTCCTGAAGGTTTCCTTTGATTAATGAGGGAAAGGAAACGCTGCATTTTTGGAGCCACAGTGATGCCAAGGCATAATGCACACCATGCAGGACCATCTTAATTTCTAATGCCGTGCAGGTTTCCAAACCACACTCTTTTTGAGCGCGTCTTCAGTCTAGCGTCAAATTAATGGACTTTATAAATGTAACAGGTCTGTCTCTTTGTCAGCTGCGGTTCATGACAGCTGCATTTTGGGCTGATCTATTAACAATGCAGATATGAATGAACTTGTCCTGCACTGTATGTACACCACTCAATAGATCATAGAAGCAGATGGATTGCAGACTCGTAAGAATGTTCAGCATTCTATGGAATGCTTTTGTGAAAACTGTTTTTATTAGCTTGCTCACATTCTCTCCTTCACAGACCTGAGTCAATAAAGCAGAGCCTGGAGATCCACAGGAGGCCTGCCCAACCGCAGATGTTGTTTTTTATTTACCACCCAGTGCATCATAATTAATTTACCTTCCACAAGATCAGTTTTAACTCTTTAGATGTGCAAAAATTGTAACTGATTTGATCTTATGGTTCATCTGTTTTTTGGTCTTTGCTACGGCCTTTGCAAAATATAGGGACTGAGCAGCAGCATCACAGGCAATACTGGGGTCTGCTGCTTATTTATATTGCACCTCCTGTTCTATAGGCTCATAGAGTCCTCATCAGTAAGCATAGTTTATTGATTTTGCAAACTGACACAACCGTTTAGCTGCTGCTTAATTTTGAAGGAGGTAAACAATTTTGGTAGCTTGTTTAGTAGCTTGTCTCCCAGATTGCAATAGCAGTGTATCATTGTTGTGGGAACTATTTAAATTCTGTGGTAACTGAACGATGAGGTGAGGTAACAAATTATGATTTTAAAAGATGTTGATACAGAACGTAAAAGAAACATAATAATACCAACTTCAGACTTCCATGAGTCTTTTCAGATAGTTTATTTGCCTTGGCTATGCATGTTTGTGTGTGTGTGTGTCTGTGTGTGTGTGTGTGTGTGTGTGTGTGTGTGTGTGTGTGTGTGTGTGTGTGTTGTCTGTGGTATTTACAGAGGAAGTCCACACTGACCATGTGCACCTTTCATGTTCTCTACATTCAGTGAGTGTCATTACAAGGCAGGGCCCAACTAATGAGAGACCTCGTGTCCATATCAAATTAGGACATTAGTCAAAGTCAACTGACCACACCTATACTGGAGTAATGGGTCTGGGAGCCCTCTAAAATCTTACCTATTCATTACAGGTGCTGTGGACTCTTATCCACAGTTTACCTACAGTTCCACACAGTTTCAAAGCAAAGGCTAAGTGAAGTACAGAACATTATGTGGATATAATGGCAATAAATTCTTCTACCTTGGCAGGTTTTCCTGTCTTCTCTAAATGAATGGCCAATACAAGCTGCCCACAGAGCCTTCCAAATAGTTTCTGGTTCTCTGTATTTGTGCAGTCGCATGTGAAAGGATAAAAAACATAGATGCATAAAACCGCAAGCTCCAGATCTATTCCTCTGGCTTTCAGTCTCAAACCATTGAAAGCAAACTAAATTTGTTCCACTGCAGCATAATTCCAATTTTCCTACATCAAAAACAGCCATTCCGGTTCTACTAATTGGAAAATATTTTTGGATCTTTTTTTTGCGTGACCAGAGAGGAAAAACATAACTCTGGCAGACCAAACCAGCTGCATTTAAACTACTATGACTTTTTTTTCATGATATAAAGACCTCTCATGTTCAACATTGCTTGTGATGTGGTAAATCTGAAAAGTCATTTTAATCTGAGGAAGAAACAATAACATTATAAACCAATAAAAGACCATCACTACTCTTAGTTAACGTGCAATTTCCCAGCAAAACACTACATGACAGAGGAATGTTACACCTAACATAATGGGCCTTTCAGTTAGCATAAGAAATGGAAAATGTTTCTGCCCGTTCTAATGGTGCTGTCCCATATGAAGGGGAAACCTGATCTCCACTGATGAGAGAAAAGAACACACTCTCTCATATGCGCTCCTTCTTGCCAAGTGATTTATGCTGCAGGATACTGTTAGGGCTCAGCACATTTCCTTGCTCTTTGTAAACACAGCGAGCACACACGTGGGCGATGGCATAAGTTGTTGTTGTAGCCGAGCGTGTTTGCACACATCCTTCGGGCTGGAAAATAGACAGGTGTTTGTGTGTGCAGGGCTGTTATGGTCAGTGCAGGGACTTCTTTGCTTTCTCCCTCAAGAAAAGAGTTACCAACTTTTTTTCCCTCTTCATTGTAGATGAGCCAAAGTACTCTTGAATTTACAGCACATACTTACACGGCTGGCGTTACAGATTAACAGCACTCAGCGGCCTCTGGTTTAAAAGCTGCGCATTTTCAAGGTTGCAGCGCCGAGGCACTCTTAGCATGATGCATTTGTCCTCTGGGGTCTCTTCTGTACAATGGAGGGCTCTGGCATACAGCATGCTCAAAATGAGCTACAGCCCGAGCAAAAGATTCATGCAGCATTTCGCCAGGTTCTGCTACTGCCTCAGAACAGAATGTATCACATGTGGCAGCCAAAAAGTCCCAAAATACATTCCAGTAGGGAAATCAGTCCTTTCACTCAATCTCTGGGAGTGTGAGAGTGTGTGTGGGTGTGTGTGTGGGTGTGTGTGTGTGTGTGTGTGTGTGTGTGTGCGTGTGTGTGTGTGTGTGAGTGTATTTGTACTTATCTTTCTAAGCTGGTCAAGTTTGAGGTCAAACTATGGGAAAATAGCAAAAAAAATAGTGAAAAAAGACAGGTGAATATGTAATGTAGCCCTTAATGGTTTCACTCAAACAAATATTCAAAGGTTTCAAAGAAGTGAATGCAGTTTAACGAAGAGCTTAGAAGTCAAAATAAATCCCCCACAGCTTCAGGAACTAAATACCCGGACAGTCATTTAAAGCTGAATGTTACAGAGACTACAGCCCATTAAACAGCTTCTAAATTATAAGACACTGGTTGTTTAGATTCTGCTGTTTCCAAAATTCCAGAAGATATTTCTCAGCTGGAGATCAGCACCATGGTGCTGGACTAGTTATTCACCCAGCAAACACTCTTTACATGGCCATATTCTGCCAGTGAATTGCTTTAATAAATCTCACTGGAGTGCATTCTTTACCTCCAGTGGGCTACTTCCATTTTCTCCAACCGATTTTTTAAGCAGCATTTTTGGTGAAGTAATTTTTCAAAAAGCAACTTGTTTGATGAAAATTTCTCTATTGAAAGATGCATCTGGCATCTGAATAAACCAGGGGTAACAAAATTACAGAATATAACAGTAGGTGTGAAAAGGAAGAGTCATCATACTGATGCATCATACTGAAATACTGATTTAAAGCATGATTTGTGACATTAGAAATAGTGTTTGTTAGTAATCAGCAAATTTGTACATTTTTATGTACTCATACAATAGTGTTTGGTTAGGGCTCTCTGCATGGCTGTACCTCTTCACTGCGTTACATTTCCAAATTATGTGATCACTAAAGGGAAAAGGAAACAATCCATTCAGATCTAGAATAAACACAATGCAACCGAAACCACATCCATCACAATGAAATCTGGCCACAGCACCACGAACAGTTTAAGCATGCCAAAGCTTTCCACAAAGGAATTTTAGAGTTTTAAGGAAACATATCAAAATTACTGTGTGTATATACATAAGATAAAATAAACCTTTATTAGTCCAACAAGTGGGAAGCAATTATAAATTTAACCAATCTGTATCTTTTCATGACTTGTGGCAAAATGTCAAGTTTTTTCATCTTCACTTTGCTGGGTAATTCTAAGCTCTATAAAGGTAAGTGAGTGTGATGGTGTAGCAGCAAAGCAGATGTGAAGGTGTCAGGTTCTGGGTAAGGGTCAGTGGTCATCACTCAGAATATCTCTATAGCTACAGAGCGCTGTCTGTGAAAACCATTTCCGTCCGGTAGACAGGGTGTGAAGCAATGGTCAGCTGGAGGACGCCGAACTCTTATGGTCTCTTGAGGCTCCTCTCACACTGACCACGGCAAGATATGAACGCCAAAATCTCAAGTGCACGTCCCCGTCCATCCTGAGACTCAATTACCATCTACACCTGCAGAATAAGCTTTTTCCAGCAGCACACAAAGAGGGATCAAATGGAGATCAAATGGACATTTAGAATTCTCAATCACACTGTTGCCTCGGATAGAGGGTCAATAGGTTAAAATACTGTTCTCATTTTAACAGAAACACTTTCCCTCAGCTTTTTAAATAATCCCTTATTAAAATCATGAATCTTAAGATTCATTTTTCAGGAAAGTCTATGAATTATTTACTATAAATATAAAATGCAATTTATATAGTTATAAGAGCAAAGAGTTTCAGTGTCGCTCCACAAAGTTTGGGTCAGTGGAAATTCAAATATTCCAAAAATATAAAGAGGTTGATTTTTGTTGTGAAATATGAAGCACGAAGTTATTAAGCTGGACAAGACTTCAGAAGTTATACATAAGAGGTTAAGATTAGCCCTGCTATAAGGAGAAAGGGGACTGGGCTGCTAAAGTCATCAAAAAGGAAAGTGAAGGCAGGGACAAAAATCAAGGGTTGATGGACTCCAATTCATTACACATGGATTTTCAATAGTTCAAACAACTTTTACATAATATTACAGTATGCACCATCCCAAGAAATGATTTTCAATATTGTCTCCGGTATGTTAACTTAACCTCTTCGCCCTTAAAGTGTTGAAGCTGCACATGGTTACGGAAAAAACAGAACATCAATCTTTCAAAGCAAAGCAGAAGAGACAGGAAGGCAACCTGTTATGACAGTCATCGCAGTGCTCTGAGATAATAGACACCACCAGAGGGCGTCCTCTACTATTCTCCAGAGATAATATCCAAACACCAAAAGGTCTTGTTACAATTTTCATTAAAAACATTCGGGCACCCCCTGTTTCTACCTGATGTTTTATTCTTATGTGGTACACTATAACAAGTCTCTGTACGTGACATAAACCAATACAGAGTTTTTAACCACAAGCAGGTAACATTAGCACTATACACTTGAGAGATTACCTGCAAGAGAAATAAACTTACAATTACTTTTCTTGCTGTAATGTCACTCCTAAGTGATGTTTAATAACACACAGGTTACTACAGTTACTTTTATTCCACAGTTGGCCTGTGCTTATGAAACTGGAGCTACCCAAGTTACACTAGACCACTGCAACAAATCACTCACTAGGGGTGTTAGCTAATTAGCTACAAGCTATTATATCTTGCAATCCAGCTATTGCAAATGATTTAGCTAGTTTATGAACTTTAATGTAGTTTAAAGAAATGTAATGTATTAACCCTTAGAGTCACACGTGAAAACCACACAGCACCATGAGAACAACGTGAAATACTTTCTCTGCATTTAACCCATTTACCAGGTGGAGCAGTGGGCTGCCGAGGGTGCGGTGCATGGGAATGGTACCTCAGTAGTGACACTAGCCTTCTGATAGCCTTCTGATTGCAGAGCCAATGCCCTAACCACTACGCCATCAAGCTGCCCTGGCATAGACATTGCCATTATGTACATGCTCCACTAATTGAATGACCTCCTTGCTCTCGTATTTTGTTGTCATTGTCGTTTGCTTGAAGCTCCCCGATATAAAGGCATAAATCACAAAGAGGCAGGTAGCTCACACTTTGCTGGCAAAGTCCCTCAAAAGTATCAGTTAAAAGTTATAATGTTTACCTACAGGAGTTATTTCTCTCAATATCAAACAAAGTTAATATGACATGTAGCCAACAATTTATGTTGATTCAGACAATAAGGTCACATACGCATCTTTAAATCATATACCTGTTGTCATGTTACATGTTGCCATTAGTCTCTACTATCTTGATTTTTTTTTAATCCCGCCTCTCAAGAGAGTCACTTAACACATCCCACACTGAACTAACTGGCTCTTGCATGGTTCTCATTGGTAAAAAGATGAAAATTCACCACCACAAAATTTTAATGCTTCTGTAAATTTGATTTCAAAGAGAGCAACATGGAATTCAATGCAGTGAACGCATACCTTTAGCAACGTTGTCTTAACAGCATGAGCATTTTTAGGTCAACACAATTAATATGAGCTAAAGTTAATTATAAAGTTAATCAAAAAGGAAACAGCATTGCTAATATTTATCACCATACATCTGAGAGTAGAAACAAAAAGAAGTAGACTATGGTAGCCTCCCAAACAACACAATTTCATACATTATATTTCACACATTTCTACTGCATTGATGGTGTATTATTTTTTACATACTACTTAACATGTAGTGGGTTAGTGTACAATTTGACAAGCAGTCTACTTTTCTCAGCAGCAGTGCTTCACTCTACCATTGGTTCTGATTATTTTCCTTTACATTTTGAATGTCAACTGAGATCGAAATTACAGCAGGGTGTTGTGGCGGACAATTCAGCCAAGGTGTTATGCCCTAAGGTGTAAAAGCAATCTATACTGTCTATTCTACATGGGAGCTGGCAGCATACTATGTAAGCTGACCACAGTGAGAGGAAAAAGAAAATCGTTCTTTATGGTATGAAATGTATGTGGAAAACATAATGATGTTTGGGTGTCCCAGCCTGGTGTTAGGGCCATCAGATTTTGCTGGATTGGTTTTTTTTGTATTAAGCCAAATCCAGGTCCAAACCTAAGGCTGTTTTACTCTACTACATTCCATTTACTCTTCTGTCACCACAGCTTGCGGGGGTAAGGCGTGGTTTTAGAATGTCTGCACTGTGAAAGTAGTTTAATGTGCAATTCCATTAGCATTATCTGCAATGCCATAAAGTTCAGGTCAGTGTCACATAACAATGAAGCGATTTTACCAGATTTTGCTGGTCATTCACAGCATACTGCACTTAAACTGGATTGGTTTCAATAACTTCTGGAATATACTGTAGGACATCTGAGGCCAAATGCTATACCAAGCAATCGCAGAGACTAGAAAATCATTTAGTAGGCCTCACTCATGTTTGACTCCAAGTTCATGGTTAGGGTACTCTCCATGTGGATAATGTGTCCTGGAATCCACTGCCACAGCTATGCGTTGACAATGCTGCTAATCAGGCCTGACGCTGGGCTTCCTGCTTGCTAGCGTTCCACAGAGGAAGGCAGCGGGTTTGCTGCCAGTGGGCACAACCGCTAAAGACTAGAACACCGACTCAGATACAGTCTAGCTCAAGAGTCCGGCATCTGAGAGGGAGTGCTTCGTGTGTTGTCTTTAAAGCAGTACTTTCTGCAGTGACAGCAAAAAACAGATCCATGTGTTGTAATTCTGGAGAGATAGCTGATATAATTTTGGAAAATTGGTTTGGCGGGTAGCTGTGTTGAGACAGTGTCTTAGTGAACTGGCATTCAATCAACTGGCAGAAACTGGAATACATTCCTGGAAACAGCACTATATCTGCAGTGAAATGATACACCAGAATAAAAAGACTTTCAGGAGTGGGGTGTGTAGCATTGTCTTTGTATAGGAACTGCCTGACCAGCGACAAAATGATTCAGACAAAGCTACTATATATAACCCATTCATGTCCAACAACTACATATATGATGAGGAAAATAGCACAGATAATCTCAGATAGCACATGGACCAAAGGAAGTTCAACATTTCTACTATTTTATTTTATTATTATTTTTTTTTTACAATTTGTATATGTCTAAATATTGTGCAAAGTTGAAGGAACACGAGCGTAAGAATTTCATTACAGGTAATAACGCTACGTGACAATAAACTTGAAACTTTTCAGAAACAGACCAGTTGGATTCAGACCATAAAACTACTAAAAATATCACTTAATTGCCGGAACTGGCACTGGCACAAGACCCCTAAACAGTTACAATGAGATTACATTAGGCAAGCCTTCTAACAGGTGAGTTGAATTTGGCTGGACCTGCTGAAACTCCGTATTTGAGCAAAACGGGTATTTGCTGCTCCGCCCTAAGTCCTGGATGAAGGACTATTAGAGGTGACACATTCATATTAGACAAAGAACACTGGGTCTGTATGTTTGTCTCTCCTGTTCTTTGCACAATTACATGCCTTCAGTATGTGTGATAATACACATCAGGACTCGCACACTTGGCAACTTTGGTATTATCTATTTAAGGAATAGCATTTCTCACATCTTTGTGCTCAGTGTAGTTCCATCTTTAAATCTTTATTAACTGCCTTAATAATTCCCTTATTTTGCCCATGCAACTGTAAGATGCGCTCTGTATATATATACATGTATGACATACGTGTTTAACTGAGAATGTGGTAAAATTGGAAATTTTCACATATCTAAAAAAAATTTAGACTTCATGGTGTTCTGACATCATGGAGTATCTTGCAGTGTCTGGTCCCGGTGTCTAGCATCTTGCTTTAGGTCACCTAATCTGATTGTGATAGATAAGAAGGCTGTGAGCTGCAGGAAGAAAACTGCAACTCTGCTATTTCTAGCCACTACAGTTTCCGCACTGACATTTAGATCTATCCCCGTATTCACGAAATGTCTCAGAGAGGTGTTGATTTAGAAAGTGTGTCTATCAGCAAAGGGATAGTATGTAAGGGAGCAAACAAACCCCAGATCACCTCTCCAACTCTGAGACACTCTGTGAACCCTGACGTACATGCAGTTTCACTGTGGAATACAGTGAGCTGGAATTTCCAACCTCAAAGCACGAGTGGGACCTGTCTGACTGACAACTCCATGCCCCACAGTGGATAATGGACATGGACAGCTGGATTACAAAGACGTAACCAACTTCTGTTTGAAATATCTGTCTCCTCTATAGAGGATTACTTTAATCATGATTGGAATGATTGGTGTAGTGTCTAAGCAGTATCTGTTTGGGAATTACATTTACAGTATTTAGCAGACACTCTTTTCCTAAGAATGAAAAGGAAAGGTGTACAAGACAGTAGTGAGACCAGCGATGTTGTACGGTTTGGAGACAGTGGTGATGCGGAAAAGATAGGAGGCAGAATTGGAGGTGGCAGAGCTCAAGATGTTGAGGTTTTTTTGGGAGTGACGAGGATAGATAGGATCAGGAATGAGTTCATCAGAGGCACAGCTCATGTTAGATATTTTGGAGATAAAGTCAGAGAGGCAAGACCGAGATGGTTCGGACACATCGAGAGGAGAAACAATGATTACATAGGTAGAAGGGTGCTGCAGTTGGAGCCACCAGACAGGAGGCTGAGAGGAAGACTGAAAAGGAGATTTATGGATGTGCTGAAAGAGGACATGCAGTTAGTTGGTGTAAGGGTAGAGGATGCAGAAGATAGGACTAGGTGGAGACAGATGATTCGCTGTGGCGACCCCTGA
>JBBMFX010000128.1:20049623-20070068 GCA_037832545.1 Rhabdalestes septentrionalis | reverse complement strand
TAATAATAATAATAATAATAATAATAATAATAATAATAATAATAAGAAAAAGAAGAAGAAGAAGAAGAAGAAGAAGAAGAAGAAGTAGTAGTAAAATAAATGGCAGGTGCGGAGTGCTTCCTCAATACATGTTCATATTCCCGGTCAAGTCTGTCATTCTCCTCCTCCAGAATAAAATCAGGATAACCAATTTGGTCTTTAATAGCCATGGCCTAAAACACAAAGAAGTATCAAGTTTAGCTATTCAGAACATCAGTCAACACTCTTGCCTACTGTAATTTGATCTTTTCACATAATGCAGGCCTAAAATAGACTATATGGACAAAAATATTGGGACACACATTTCAATTATTTAGTTCAGATGGTCCCTTACTTCCAGGGAAGGTTCATTTGATTGCTTCAGCATACCAAGACATTTCAGGCAACACCATGCTTCCAACAATTCATGGAAGAACCTTTTCTATTCCAGCATGACTGTGTCCCACGGCACAAAGCAAGCTCCATTTAAACATGTTGGAGGGGACTTGACTGGCTACACAGAGCCCTGACATCAACCGCATTCTTTGGGATGAACTGGAACAGATATTGTAATTCAAGTATTCTCATCCAACACCAGTCCCTGACCTCATAAATGCTCTACAGAATGAATAGGCACAAATACCACAGAAAGGAGGACCAACTCCGTTTTAAAATCTATGTATTTGAATTCCATGTCATTGAAGTCCTTGGTGGTGTAATGGTCAGTTGTCATAATACTTTTGTCCACATAGTGTAATACCAATTCTCCTACTACATGACAAAAATACTGTTTTCTGTGTTATCTTGCCTTATCTCTGGCCATCTTCTTGGACTGATCATCCATCCAGGTCAGATCATCCAGTGTCTCTACAAAAGCCTCCTGAATTCTACGGATAAGCTCACGGACCTATCAAAGGACAAAAAGGGTGTTTATGCTCCAGCAGTCCTAAGAGTCACCTTAAAGTGTGATGTGTGCTGAGCTGTATACCTTGCTTTTGCTCTCCCCTGCAAATGTCTGCCTGACATACAGAGCTCCCACAGCATTCTCCATGGAGTTCTGAACGTAGCGAACACATTCTCTCCAACGTGCATCCACCAGTGTGTTCCGGTACAAAGCCTGGCACAGACAACAGAAGTTTTGGTTCAGTGTAACACTGTCAGAAAATAAAACCCTTTTAGATTTTAAAGTTTCAAATGCTGTCACAGGATTTGTTCATTTTCAGTGTCTTTATTTGGGAACTTCATTTTTTCACATTCCATTGCATTTCATGTAATAAATTGTTCAAGATTTGGAAGTTGCATTTAAAATTGGTTAAAAGTATAAATATGCCCTCTGCCATCACTCACTTTTTTATATTGTGCCCTAGCATCCTTAAAGCGATGGCTCAGGCTGCTGACCCTGTCTGTGATGAGGTGCCAGGTTAGATAGTTCCTCAAAGTCCTGCAAAGCCATGTAAGCACATTCAGTAAAACTGAATTCAGTTTAATTCTACATTGATTTGTGTAAGCAGCTTTGCAGAAATCCATGTCCAGAACACTAATAAGCATATATATGACAACAATGCCAAGAAACGCCCCCTCAGGAGCATCTTATTTCTTCTAACAATGAGACCTGATTAGAATCAAGCACCCAGAAGACAGCAAAAATCTGTGAGACAAACAATAACTAAGGTCAAACAAGGAGAATATAAGAAACAGATCATAAAAAACAGGTCATTTAATTAAATATAAGAGACCTTAAGGTAATGTATCAGATATCCTTCAAGTAAAAAGGTAATCAAATAGGGTATCGCTCTCATTGCACTCATTGCCAAAACAATGGTCGAGCAGCTGTCTAAAAACCTTTGGATATGATGTAAACAATGAAAAGTGGTCTCACCTCTTGTTGTATCGCGCAAGCACCTCACCAAGCTTCTGCAGGTATGGAATGCAGTATACCACCACCTCCTCATCAGGCTGGACTGTTATAAATACTTCTGACAGGACCCCAAGCACAAAACGCGTCCAGTTGAATCTCTGCAAATGAAAACTAAAGGCTCATTTGTCCTTTTAATGCAAAACTACAGAAGAAAAAACCCTAAGAACATTTACATTGATAGTGAACGTTCCGTGTAAATCATGCAATGTCATCTTGTTGTAAAGAAGCGTAACATCCTGCCTCTCTTGAGCTGGGCTGGTCGCCTGAAAGAAATAAAGGCAGGCGCCTCAACTTCAAACTTAAAGTTGCTTAAAATAAAAGTTCAACATCAAAATTTAAGCTGAAATCAAAACAGCTTCATGACATGAAGAGTCAGTGTGGAATTCTACAAACAGAAATCCACATCATCCAGTCATTGTTATGTAAACTTTAATAAGAGTAGTTTGATCTGAAATTGTGGATTGTATACAATGGGGAATCAAGCATTTAGTAAATATAATTTTTTTAATTGTTCCATAGTACCCTATATGTACCGCTCTGGCTTGAACACATTGCCATGAAAATCATATTAGACAACTGTCTAACTGTCAAAGTCATTTAGAATAAACTAGAATAATCACTAGGACAATTTGAGCATTTCAAATCAAACCACTCTTTTACCATATTTATCTATTACGTTTGCAATGTCCGTCTCCAGCTGCATCACTTGCATTGCATCCTCTCGAACTCTGGCCTCATCACTTGTCAAGTTTCTGGCCTCACGGGTCATGAGCATGACGGATACCATGAACTGAAGGTAAGCCTCACGCACCTGTTTGACAGATACAGTGTATGCACGCAAAGAATGAAAATGCAACCCACATGTGATAGGCAATAAATTAACTGGTAGGTCTGTTACCATTTTATATTCCCCTTCTTCACTGAAATAGTAATCCCGAGTCGGTAACCCTTGTCCTGGTTGATCGATCTGCCCAAAGCAATGAAGTTCAGGACAGCGATTTATCTCTGCAAAGTAACTCTGGCTAAAAATCATACAAGAAAATAAATCACTGTTCATATTACTCACATAGATGACATGCTGGTTTGAATCCAGATCATCTGTCCACACAAACAGGTCAAACAGTACTCTTTTGTGGAAGTGAGAGTTGAACATGGCCAGGGTGTCCTCCAAACTCCACTCGCAGTCTGTTCGTATGAAAGAATGAAGTGACTTACTGGAGAACAGAAATCTTTAGGTAACTGTGTAAATGAACACTGATACAGAGGCAAACAATTCATTTTACTTCAGTACAAAGTAGCCTATTACAGAATTATTGCCTTCTGACCTGTTCTTTAAACCACTTAAGTACATAAAAGAGCAAACAAATTACAGGAGTAAAGATACCTTCAGTATTATCCCACTTGTCTGAAGCTACAGGCCATCCTCCCACGAAATCGATAAGGTCCAGCAAAGGCTGAGCTCCTCTCTTTTCAACTAAACCTTAATAAAGTAGTTCACAAAGAACCAAAAAGGGCAGTGGTACATGCACAGACAACATTATATGTTGTTACAGAATCATTATTATGTAAGTGTAAAGTGTCCATTTGCCACACATGAATTTGATCTCTGCATTTAATCCCCAAATCACCAAGTGAAACAGCAGACAGCACCTGGGGAGCAGGGTGTGGGAAGTGTATCTCACTTAAGGGAGCCTCAGTGCTGCCACTGGCAATCATAGAATTTGAGCCTGTGGCCTTCTGATCACAGGGGTAAATCCCTAACCACCAGGCCACCAGCTGTGCCATATAAAGTGTATGTGTGTGTGTGTGTGTGTGTGTGTGTGTACATATATATATTAGGTCACAAAGAATAAAAAAGAACCGCAGTTCTTGCATAGTACATGTGCCAATAACAATCTATATTGTTAGAATTATTATATGTAGTATGTATGTATACACACACAGTGACTTACTCTCATTCATGCAAGATGCATAGAAAACCTTCGCCTTTTGGAAGGCCCCTCGGTCCATCTCATCCTCTTTTTCCAAAACACCTAAAAGAAAAGAGAACTATCTACACACACCCGTTTTGCTCATAAAATTAAGCAACACATTTTCACTGTCATGTCCCGTATGCATTTACGGCCTTTTGATGAACGCTTTATTTTTGTATTTCTTTTAGATGCTGGGCTTTTAGTTGAGATCTACTGAATATTCAATCATTTATTTAAATATTTTTATTGTTATTAATTGAATACTACTATGTTTTGCAGTTTTAGACTGTCTTGTTCTGAAGATGACTCTTTCCCATCAGACAGCAGTTTTTACCTTTGAGTATGGTCTCCAGTTCATCTCTGAGGATATCAAAGACACTGTAGCGGGAGCTGGTTTCCGGGATCACATGGCGCTTCAGCCAGCCACCACAAGCATATCTGTAAAAGTTCTGGCACGGCTCCACACCTCGATCCATGTTCTGTAGAAGTCGTGCCGCTGAAATGGAAACATTTTGACAGAAATTATACTGTATTAAATTGATTAAATTGTATTTATAACATGGCTTCCCCATCCCAGAACACCCACACCAAAGCTTGATACGCCCCTGATCTGGATCAAAAGTAAGCAGTATATCGTAGACTTGAATCACAATCTTCCAGATACACAAACCTTACTGTAGGTTTTGGACTGATTCAATCTCACTCATTCTAAATTATTTCAGCGCTAGTGGAGACCATTAGACAGCATCAGAGTCAGCAAGATGAAGACATTTCTGAAAGGGAAATCACACTCACCAGCAGTAACACAAGCAGGGGTGCTACACACATTCCTGTGGCAACCTGTGGACACAAATAAACTTTTTTTGAAAGTTTCAGATATCTCCAAAAGTATCTGAACGTTTTTTTGTAACAAATGAAATCATGAACAACTCGTAATGTTTTACATTTACCAGACGTTTTTTATGCAAAATGTGTTCCATTCCCTAACTACAGGGGGCAGTCTCCCCGGAGCAACTGGGGCTTCAGAGTCTTGCGCAGGAACCCAGAATACTGAAGGTAGGATTTGAACCATTTGGTCTAGAGGCAAGTATCATACCCCCTGGGCCACCACCACACCACAGGACTTTACATAAGCTTTGTCATTGTGAATGTGAACAGAACAATGCCTGAATCTAATGTGCCAGTGTAGAGTTGCTTTTGGGCACGTTAGTCCTGTATGTTGGCGGCCAGGAATTCAGCTGTGTCAGCCCAGCTATTGTGGCCTCCGCTGGCAGCTCGGCTGATGAAACAGCAGACTGCAGAACATTTAAATCTAATGAAAGCTTCATCGACATGAAAGAGAAACTGTCTGCGTCCAGATTGTTGTAATATAAATACTGAACTTGCCATATTTGTCAAGTCTGAGGTCAGCTGCTGTGTCACAACAACACACTCATTAGAGTATAACACTTGTCCTTTTAGACACAGCTCCCCAGGTCCAGTCTTACAGTCCACCTACACGGTGGTGTTTTCTGACTCACATAAAGTTCCCCAATGAGGTGTAATAACAAAAATTGTGGGGAGTAGATGGACCACACTGATGTAACCTTCTACGTTCTGGACATAAACACTTACCCTCAGATGACTCGATGCTCCTAGGTGCTCTTGCCTTACCAAGTTGCCCTTTTGAAGAAATTTTTTGAAGAAACCAGAATCAGAAACAGCTTTATTGATCCTTGAGGAAACTGCTTATGTTACAACTCCAAAGACATTCAAAGGCAAGAAGAATAAAGTCTAAAGTAATCTAAGAAAAAACTGAGCATGAAAAAAAAAACTGAGCATGTTATGTGGTAGTTAGGAGAATGTTACATATTAGGCATTGATATAGCAGTAATATTGACATAATTAGCAACATTTTATATGGTTAGACTGCACATGATAGAACATTGCATGTGGTAAGAAGATTCAGCACTCATTTAGAAAACTTCACAGGATGCTGCACATGGTGGGATTATTGCACGTGTGATATTTTGGCCACTGAAAAGATCATTGCACAATGTTGCACATGGTAGAATGTTGCACATCATAGCAAAATATCGTGATACACATAATGATTATTTAAACCTGGTAAGAAAATGCACAAGCCTTTGGAAACATTACTCTTTGGATGTGTGACAGTGGGGGGAGTTTTTTTTTATGATTTCTTTTTTTTACAGGGATCAACAAAAGTCACATAACACAAACTAGATAGATACATTGAATAAATAATTAATATGAAATGTTACAGAAGTGTGTCTCCTGTGGCCAATGAACGTGCCGAAGTTTGTATCAGGTGCAGCTCACCTTTCACTGAGAGCATGTACACAGCACTGAGTCCTGCCAGGAGCAGCACGGAGAGACCGATCTCCAGCACCGTCCAGCTCTCTCTTTTCAGCTTGATGTGGTTCATGCTGCCCCGTGGCCTGCCACCTCCACTTTCCCCCTTTCATTGAGAGGGATGTTGAGGGCTTAACTTTGCTCTTGGCCTGCAGCCAAGCCCGTGGGAGGGACCGCTGATTCTGTGGCCGATCAGGGCAGGCTCAGAGGAGCTCGGTCTTTGGTGACACTTTCAGAAAGCGAGTCTGCCCAGCTATGACTTGTTTATTCATTTCTCACCACCGTGGGTTGCATTTCAGGAAACCAGAAATTGTGTGCCTCGACAAAATACCAATGAAGTGTCAGATAGGCCGATTAAACAGGATTAAGCAAACACTGTAACTTCCCTGCGAACAAATTCCAAGAAATATGCGGGCCTGAACAATTAAGTGGGGCAGAGAGCGTCTCACAGAGAGAGAATATGCAGTGTGCCATAGCACCAACATAAACAGTAAAGTCACTGAAATAGATTAAAAAAGATTTACACCTAAGGCATTCAATTAACTTTGAGTTCCTGGTGCAGCTTGCCAACCGTAATTAAACAGGCTCCGTTCATTTGGCTTAAAACCGAGTCAGTTCAGCCCAAGTATCACCAGAGTGGACCCATTACATTTGCAGATTTTTTTTGTCTGGGTCATATTTTCTTAACCCAGTGGATTACTTTGCAAATCCAATCTTTGAATCAACTCTTTGTGAGACACATAAATTATGCTTTATGCATGGGGTCACTTGATTTTATTATATTTAATTACATGAATCATGAACTGAAGTGAGAAGCTAAATATGAACACAATATAAAATTATACTCCAGAGGGGTCAAACTGGGTCCTTTGTTTAGCACACATGGTTCAGATACATTTTATGAGGTCAAAGTCTCATTTCTGTAGTACTGTGGCCAAAAAACCCAGCATGACACCCATGACCTACATGCTACTGTGTTGATAGTATCTGCAAATACAGTATAGTAAAATCTAACCAGAATACCATGTTCCACTTTTATAGACATGCATGACAATGTGTCAAATAAGAACTTGTATTACATTCATTAGTAGTCCCATATTATACCATGTATCATGATAAAGCAGAAATTAAAGCAAGGATTTCCCTATGGTTTTGCTTCCAACACATCTAAACTAAGAAATTATGACTGAATATCTGGTGCAGGTGTGCTAGAAGCTCAAGATTGATCAAAATGCAACTGTATACATGACCATGAAACTTCATGACCTATAAGCCAAGTGAGTCATCTGTCAGTTACGCAAATACTTTGGTAGCTTATAAACTGCAAAATATTTCACATTTTTAATGCACAGTACAGGGACTAGAGACCTCTCGTTTTATTTTGACCCTGAGTCGCCGCAGCTCTGGGTGGCTATTGTCCAGTTTCAAGCCGGTCTCTGTCAGGTACCAAGCCTTGTCCAGCATTTGTTCTCCATAGTGCTGCAAGGCAAAGCGCAGGAAGACCTCAGCAAGGCGTGGCCTGCCCGGGCCAGTGTCCACACACAGCAGTGCCTGGTCCAGATGCAGCTCCAGAGCCCGGGAGAAGTCATGCAGGGCGGACTCCTCTCGGGAGCAGAGCAGCAGGCTGCGGCCGCGCCGGCACAGGTCCTCCGCCCACACCGCCGGCTCCTCGCTGCTGTCCGGACTGTGAGAGCGAATGACTTGGTCTAGATCTGATGCCGCACGTTCATGGAGCCCCAACTGAGCCAAGCATGCTGCACGCTGCCGCAGGTGCTGGAGCTTCGTGCCACCGACTGCCTGCACCGCGACCGTCAGCAAAGCCAAGGCACGCTCCCACTGTCCACTCTCAGAAACACTGCTGGCCTCCTCAGATGCTGCCTAGGAGAGACAGAAAAATATGGATGTTGAACTTAGATGTTGTAGGAGTAAAAATATATTGATCTGAACCAGGGGTGTACAGAAGTAATCCAATACACTAACCACTCTATCATTTTAGATTCCAGAAGACAAGTACTAATGTCACTGACATTACTTAGACCTAAATAGCCATTGCACTGATGCTCCAGTGTATGATGTCTGCATGGTAAATGTTGTTCTTTTAGGAGTACAAAATCATTTTCCATATATTTTTGCCTGAAATAACATTCAGCTGAGAGTCTTGGTGTATTGTTCTGATCGTCGCTTTTCTACTGCTCTGTGAATACATCCTCTAGTCATATTTGTGTATTCAATGTATTTTCAACACCAGTTCGAATTCATGTCAAAACAAAATGAAATTTCTCATTTGTTTACTTACTGTTTCGAAATTTACACTCATAAAAAAAGACATTGTTGTACATGGGATAATTCTGGGATTAACAGTAAACAGTAGCTTCCTCTGTACCAGATAATAATACACGAGTTCTTTGTACATTGTTTCCAAAGGCAAGAAAATATATTTAAGATTATTGTTACCTGCGCCAAGCGTCTCCTTTGAGGGTTCTGAATGAGAGCCAGGAGGAAGTCGAGCACCGAGGGCGCTTTCTCAGATACAACACTTAAACATTTGGCTGCTAGTCTGAAGTTCTGTTGCCAGCTCTCCACCACTCCCCACCTGGCTTGTGCGGCTGCATCGCGAGGCTCTTGCCCAAAGATCTTCTGAAGATGAGCGCCTGCTGCCTTCACATCACCTGAGACAGTTACAAACAGTTAGGGGATCTGACTCCCTACAGCCCTGTGTGCTTGACTATCTAAACTCTTTATAAAGTCCGACACAAACCTCACCTCGAGCTAGCAGTGTGTCTATGTGGAGAAGGTGCCACCTTGAATCTCTGCAGTCAGTCTTCATGAGTGCTCCACCAATCAGAGAGGCTTCTCGAAGACGCTCCTCTTGGCAGCGCACGGTGTTAGTTGACAGAATTGTGGCAAGAACAGCATGGCAGTGCTGCTGCAACCATTCACACACCAGCTTCCGGGCCTTGTCTTTCAGGGACAGAATATTCCGAGTGACCTCTTCTGCATCAAAATTAAGTGCTGACAATATGTCTCTTGTGGAATCCTGGGAACATTTGAAAGGAGTGCAATAGAAAAACAATGAACTTCAAAACAGAAAGGGACACTTCAGACAAAACGATAAATTAATTGCTATATTTTCCAGTTTAAAAGCTGGGAAAACTCCCCTCGGATGATGCGTCTTGAAGGTGGGTGGAATGTGTCTTAAGGTGTCATTTTTTAGGGATTTCCTTTTTTGTCGCCACGAGCTATTTTTCCAGTAGATGACTCATTCAGAAGTAAAGCAGATAGCTTATGTTACTGCATATCTGAATTTTTTTGCCTCTGCCTTATCATTGGATTTAATCAGCACGTGGGGATTCCCAGTGGTTACATGACATAATTGTGCATCAGTGTACTCCCACTACAACAATCGATATTATTGTAGTGAGAGTACACTGATGATTGAAACCAATATATAATTGTGAATTCTGTGAAACTGATAAGGCATAATGTTGAGGTATAACAGGACCAATACAATATCATGTATATTTGGCCAGGGTGTTCCATTAATTTATGCATGGATACTTTGATGGGGGCCCTATTAATCCATAAAAAAAATATCCATGGAAACAACTATTTTATCATACACATGAGCTACTCTCTAGAATTAAACACTTTATCTAATCACATCTAAAAAGTGGAAGTAATACGCATTGACAACTACACAAGGCCGCATTGCCTAAAATTCCAAATCGCTGCTCCTGTGATCTTTACTACAAAATTTTACCAAAAAATCTTTTCTAAAAAACAAAATAATGACACAGGAATACATGAACAGTTATAGCTTGGAAAACCTGAAACGCTTCGCAGTCATACCACACCTTCTGCTGGTTTAACATGAGATAGGTGAACCCTCTCCCACACAAAGCTTGCACATGGGCTGGGTGGCCTTTAAGGATAGCAGTAAAATCAAAAATGGCAGTCTTCCTCTGGCCCAGTAGAGCGTAGCATCTCGCTCTCTCCAACAGTGAATCTGTTCCTTCACCACCTTAAGAATCAGATTGAGTTTAAATAATATCCTTGAAAAATTCTAGAGATTTCTCAGTGAAACACAGGTTTGCTAAATCAAAGTGTCAAATTCTGGCAAATGCTGAAGGCTATTTATGAAATAAAACAAATGTCCACGTCTATATTTCACTACAAGTTGGTTTCCTAAATTAGCAATTGCTGCACCTCACACAGATTTACTATAAGTAGTTCTATCAATTCCTGTGAATACCACAGATCAGTTGTTTCCAGCCAGCATAACAAATAACTTCCTCCACTGACATGATTGGTCACATCTGACAAAAACAGCTCCCTAGTTCATTGTAAACCTCTGTGGTTATTTACTGCATGAGTCATGAAGCAAAAAAGAGGTTTCTTTTTTACACCATTTCTGCATGTCGGATTTACCTGAAGCCATAATGGCAATGGACAAATAGGCCACAGCCTCTCTGATGGCATTTTCTTCCTGTTGGCTGTCCAGAATGCGTTTCGACGCGCTGTGACAGTGTTTCTCCAGGAGCGCTCTGTCCTTTTGAGTTGCCACACGGAGCAGAGGACGTACGCAGCTAGTGTCTCCACAAGAGATAAGTTTCTTCAGGAGCTGAAAAAAGAACAGATCACAGAAGTGATACATCATCACAACCACAGGTTGAATGATCTGAATAAAGTGAGAGGATCAAAGAGGTACCTGGTAGGCGTCGTACAGAAAGCCGCGATGCAGCTGTAGCAGGGCCAGGCGTATTAGGATGGGTGAGCGTGAGGACGAGTGCTCCATGCATAGGAGGAGACGATATGCCTCCTCAACACGATCCAGCTGGTAAAGAGCGTCTGCTGCGAGGATCTGGGGTGCGTCTACACCTGGCTGCAACTCCATCAGGAGAACAGCAAGAGCATGCACACCTACTGCCATTCTGAATACAGTCATAGAGACACGTTGAGAAAGCTTTTCCACTAGGTGTGAAACATGTGATATTTTGTTATTTAAATCCAAAGACCCAAATGTGACATCCAGTTCTCTCACAACTACATAGTTTTCCTTAGCAAAGCCTCAGTAGTCCATTGTAGTTAGTGAATAATCAGACAAATCTGAATCTTTAGGACTTTACTCAATGAGAAAAGTGAAAACTGTGATATGAGTTAAAATTGTTGCTAACACATTGTTTCCCTTGATCAACCTTTCAAATTTAATCTAATAGTATTATTTTCGTGTATTCAGACAAAATGTTGCATTTTACAGCAATACACTGTTATTTTTGTCTGTGGAAGTGCATGTGTCACATTGGCATAAATGATGCTTCCGTTGCCTAATGCAAACTGCAAACTGCACACAGCCTGCAAAAAACCAACCACGAGAATATCCACAAGCTAGACGAGCAGCAGACAATTCAAGTCAATCCCACAGTCAAAGTGAGGCAGATTTATTACTGGGAAACAAGGTTGGTGGGAGGTTTAATGGTCAGTGCCTTGCAAGACAGATTAAACTGATGGTGGATATTGAGCTGCATTATTATAATTGGTTATAACAAAACGTGCAGTTTGCAACACTACTAAAGATAGTACCCTTCCTTGTTGATGGCGTAACTCTCTTTTGTCTGAGTGGATGGCTGTTGATTGGTCTGTTGATGAGCCTGGTCTGTGCTGGCCTCTGAACTGGTACTCTGGTCGCCGTCCTCTTCAAGCATAGCCCTGCCCTGCTCCAGCAACACGGTACACAGCAGGCCTCGATAGTTCCACGGCACCAGACACCTCATGGTCAGCGCCGTGTCCTGATGCTGCAGCTGGCTTGCTGTGATGTAGTCCAAAGCAGCCAAGTAGTGTGAGCCTGTCATCATCCGCAGCAGCCCCCTGCCGCAGAGTGCACGGACACAGCTCGGAGGGTGAGGAGCACTGTGCTCGATTACAGCCTGGAAATCCTCCAAAGCTCCTTCATGTTCCTTGCAGAGCAGACGTGAAAAGCCACGCAGCACCTGCACTGTGTTTTGGTAGCTCTGCTGGACAGGGGCAGCGGCAGCTAACTGGCTACTAATGGACAGGGCTTCTCTAAACTCACCATGGAGAAGCAAGCAATCCGCCAGCCGCACCCGCAGCTCCCTGCCTCCCCCATCAGTCTCCAGGTGGCACAGTGCTCGCAGCTGTGCAATGACAGGGTCCAGTAACTCCAAACCCTCAGAGGAACGAAGGTCAGGCCTGACTAGAACTGTCTCCCTGAAACTGGACAGGCCTCTCTCCGCCTGCTGCCGAAGCTCGACTCGGGCTGCCCTTCCTGTACCACTTTCAGAGAACAGTCTCTGGAACTGCTGCCTGGCTGTCGCTGGGTGAACGGCGAACCCATCACCAAGATCCAAACAAGCCTCCTTCGCCCGTCCGCCAGCAGAAAAATGGGCAGCCGCTCTGCCCACCAACAAACCAGCTTTCTTCTCTGGTGCCACTCCCTGCATGATAAGGTTCATGTTTGCCTTCACTGATTGTGATTCAACCAGCCGTAACGCCAGCGAAAAGGTCTCAGCACTTTCCTCAAATTTACCGAGGGAGAACATAACCGCTGCCTGCAGCTCCCGCACCAGTGTGCTGTCAGGTGACAGAGCAACAAGAAACGCAATCGTTTGGGAAGGAGAAAGTTCATAAGGCTTTAGTTTGCCATTTTTAGCACTCTCCAGTTTACATCCAGCATGAAGAATTGAGAACTTGTGGGACATCTGCTCAAAGAAAGCTTTGACTATTCGAGGCAAATGCTCCACTTGTCGACTTTTGACCAGTCGTACCGTCTCAGATTGATCCCCAAGGAAAGCCTGCAGATAGAGCCGAGGGCCTTTGGGGTCAGACGGATCGGAAAGCAAGCAGGCCAGAGCTCGAGTTAACTCCAGAATTAAACGTGTAGGACCCTCAGGGCGAGGAACTCGTTTTCCATCCAGAAGAGCTGAACACCGAGCAAATATCTCATCTGAGCCCTGGCCAGTCCCTAGTAAGACTGTCTCCATTTTAAAAAGGGAGGCAGAAACATTATTGGGGCACAAGGTTGACAGGAACACTGCAGCGAGCCCTTTGTTGGGGCCCTCCTTTGAGTTCTGTGCTGTTCCATGTCCATAAAGCCAAGCCTCTAGAGCAGAGGTGACCCGGTTCAAACGGGACTTGTCCATGCTGCGCATATGCGCCATAGTGGTTCCTGCATGACTCCCAAATGCTCGAGTATAAAGTGCCACTGCTCTCCCATCATCTCCAGCTGAGAAGAGTTTGTCTCCCTGTCTGCACAACTCCGCAGCTCCTAAACCCTGAACGAGGGCATCCATCTCCTTTTACCGCAGTGTCCGTTACGCTGTTCCAGTATTCACATGGCATTGCCTCTGTCAAAATAAAAGAGGTTTAAATGAAAGCTTTTGTGTGTTTGCGTCTGCAAACTATGTTTTTTATTTTAAAAAAGAAAAGTAGTACAATGATCATGTTATTGCTCTCATTCAAGGCCCCACCTCACCCACATACTGCTAAATGTATGTGTTTTAGTCAGTCTTATCTTATGCACTTTATCTTATTTGTGAACTGGTGTCTTTGCAATGTGTTACTGCACTATTTCTATCTATTTATTAATAATGGGCTAGTTTTGCAGAGCATGGTTAGTCTTAAACCTTGCTTTACAAATAAACCACAATCACTTTCGACTGCCATTGAAATTCTAATTCCGTTTAAGAGCAGAGTTAGGACCGTCCAGGACCGCAAGACGCCCCAGTCACTTTCAGTCTGCATTCATGATCGACATCCAATTTTCTAAAGCTTAATGCAGATACACACAGAACGCTGACATCCCTAGTCTCATTGATTTTAGTTCATATTGATGATGACTGAAGGATGCTAAAAACAATGTATTCATGCTTGCACGATTTCTCGTTTTGATTACTGTAATATTATTTTTTATGGTCTCCCTACAAAATATGCTGTTAGACTTCAGTGTGCGCAAAATTCTAAGAAGGGTGAACACATCTTCCCCAGAATCTTCCTCCTCCCTTGCTTCTTTCAAAACCAACTAAAACAGTATCTTTTCTGTCCGTGTTATGCCTCTTCTGGATCTTGCTTTCTACTTGTTCTTTCCTGTTATAGTATTCTGTGTTGTTACCTGGACAGTTTAAGAAACGAGCTCTATAAACATCAATTATTATTATTACAATCATTTGGCAGAAGGGTTTATCAAGACTCTTTAACCAATTTCCATTCTTTAACTACACGGGACAGTCTCCCCGAAGCAGCTTGGGGTTAAGGACCTTCTTCATGCTGAGCGTAGTATTCAAACCCATGACCTAATGGCACACGGGCAAGTATGCTACCACTAGGCCAACACCATTTAGGTTCAAATGAATCTGCCCCGCTCACCTCTTTTCTTTCTGCTTAATAATAGAGGCAGAGTAAGTGCATAATTTACCCGCACTTATACATATTCTACATGTATTATTTTATTGTAATTGTACATTGTATTCTTACATTTTAAACTATGTGACAATTTTAGAGCAAAAACAGAAAAAGGCCATCATGCCACAGAGTTGTAAAAAAAAAGACAGGCCAAGCCTACTCTCCTCTATAGGACATTGACAGAGTAGTGAAAGAAGTAGAGAAGGGGAAGTACATTCGTCAGATGGCGAGGCAGAACATATGCATTAAAATGATAAATGGAGAAAAAAAGATAGATGGAAAAGAAATAAGGCCAGAATAAAAAAACTGGACTTGCCAATCAAGTCTTTGATGAAAATATGGAGAAAAAGCTGGGAGAACTTATGGGCTCCAACAGCAATATTTCACGGCCTGCCATGAACTGGCATTTCATAGGACATGCCAGCTGGATCAAAGAAGAAAGCAGGTTGGGTTAAATTTACATTTATTTAGGAAAAGAAAGAAGGAACATTTATAATTATAAAAATAAAATTTAGTAACATGTTCTTGCATTACTCAGGGCTGAGTTTGTCTGTTGGTAAGAGTTTAAACATTTATTATTATTAAATGTCCAAGCTATCTTGGCTGTATTTTCAAAGAGAAACAACGGAAATACAATAGGCTGTTTCCATGGTTGAAACTCGAGAGGAATCCAATGAACGTCCTGATAGATCTGAGAAATTAATCACCAAGAGTGATACAAAGATGCAGTGTTTTAGAAATAAATGTGAAAGCTCACTATCCGATCTTAGGACTGTCTGTCACTCACCTCCTTAGAGAACCACATATCTCTCTACAGCCAACCTGAAAACCTTCTGCTGCGTGAGCCGCATTAACCTCTATTAAATGTAGACGGATGTGAAGACAGCTGGAAGCTGCATATGTTGTAGTTAAATTCTACTGATCAGCCTTTAGCTTAAGCTAAGCCTGCACAGTTGCTGCTTGGAAACTGTCCACAGTCTCATGTGTCTCTTAGTTGCTAAGGCAACGACAAACTACCTCAAAATCTACGAAGCTCAAAGTGAAAAACGATGATGTTTCAGTGCTTTATTGTGTCAAATGAGAACATCTTTTAAGATTACAGTGTGTACAGTGAAAACAAGCCAGAAAAAAACAACAACAAATAGATCCAGTTTAGGAAGACGGAATTTAGAATGGGCGTATCAACACGCTGAAGTCATCAAAAATGACAGCATCTGAGAGGTTCGAAAGTCAAAAAAGAGCAAAGGGAAATGCTGCCAAGTGAGTCACCGAGACCTACAGCATAAGTTAAAGTCACACGTCTGATCAAAGTGTTGATGGAAAACTGGCCTCCTGCAGTTACGCGCTATCTGACGTGCTGTGCTGCAGTCCTGGCGGTGTGGTGAGAGACTGCCTGCGAGAAACTGGGTTCGTGTACAGGATACTCATCTTCGCAGAAAGGAGGGGTGGGGATTTCCTTTCGTACTGCGCACTTTAACCACATAGCCCAGTATCCACAACTGGCCTTCAAGTGGGGACTTTCTGTAGAATCCAACCTTTGTGTACCATCACATCCCAACACTACAGTAGATAAGCGCTTTACGTGCACACACTCACACACACACACAACTAGTGGGAGACTTCTTACTTAAATGTAAAGTGTAAGTGTGAAAAACAAACTGTAAACAAAAAATACTGTGATTAGCAAATAAGTCTTAAAGCTTTTCTGTACATTTTCAATGTGAATAACAATCTGTTATGAAAGCACAAAATGTGCCCGCATGACTTTTTGAAATGTCAAATACTGTATTTCACCCGCAGCCCACCATTTGTAGCGGCAGATGCATCATTATCTCTTAGTCATTTCTGAAATGTATGGTTTTGTTGGCAAACAGTAATCTAACAAATGAGTCACTTTATGCCACAAACAAACAACAATATCCAGGTGTGTGCCTACACTTACCATTTAGACTGAATGGTGTGTCACGAGGTAAAAGCATATTGTATTTATATGCTTATTGTATTTATATTGTAGTTACACACTTTTACATTGTTCTTTCATCAGCTGAGCTTTGATGCAACTAACTATTGTTGAATAGATTATATTACATGTGATAATAATACATTATACATGATCAGAGGCACTTTTTAGCTAGATGGGTCTTGTCAAAGTAACATCCACATGAATGCCAAGACACGAGGTTTCCCAGCAGAATATTTTCCAGGGCATCACTAGATTGCCTTCTTCTAATAATTCATCCACCTATGATGTAAAAGAAGCCCATCCACATGATGTAAAAAAAAAAATCAGATGACACTACTTGTTCTTGGTCCAGTTCTGATACTCACACGCCCATTATAGGCAATTCACATGTTCAGCACTTTCACTGGTCTCTGGTCACCAGTTGCCCTTCCAATGAACCATTTTGTTAGGTACTAACTACTGAATACTGAAATCTTCGATCCATATGTGTGCACATTTTCCTGCTTACACACAAATCAACTTCAAGAACTAACTGTTCACTTGCTGCCTCAAATATGCACTCTCCTTGACAGGCACCATTTTTACAAGATAATGTTATTAAATTCACCTGTCAGTAGATTTAATGGTGGCTGACAGCTAGATATTCCATACGACTCATGACATAATTCCAGATTATTTTAAAGTCGTTTAAGATCAGGCCTATGAAGGCCAGTTGCTTTCCATTCGCCAATCAATAAACTCAATTATACTGATGCCTCTACATGGATAGGCATACTCTTGAGAACACTTTTAGCACTGAGAGGTCATGACCTGGAGAGGAACTGAAAAGCGACAACAGTGAGTTTATCTATCTAGGTTGCGTTCGTGTCAACCACCAGAGCCTCCTGCAGCTGCTGCAGCTTCTCCTGCAGTTCTTGAGCACAGCCAGACAGGTCCATGTAGTGTAATGTGGCGTAGATGTTCTTTAGGTCCACCCCAGTCCTTTGGCTCCACAGTCTCAGCATCTGGTACTGCTGCTCCAAATATGAGGGTCCGGCTTCCAGCTCCACCCTCTCCATCTGGTCATCAGAAACTGAGAGAAGTCGCAAGAACTCCTTCCAGCGGCGCACAGGAACCGCTTTGATAATGGCATAAAGCACTGGAGCAGGCCACATCTGCACCTCACTGCTGCTCAGGCCTGAAGAAGGAAGATGCATATTTATAGAACTTGAAGCAGGCTATGAAAATATTTTTTTTATGTTTTAGGTCAGCATGCACTCTCTAGTTTTAAAGGCCCAATAGTTTTAACTGACCCAATGACCCCCAACACACAAAGATATTTGGCTGTTGTTCTATACATGTTGTTAAGTAGAAGTCTATAAAGCACTGGATGGAGACTTCCGTGAACATCGTTTGAACTATGTTTGACCTGTCAACAATCATCAAGCCCACATCACATCAATATCCTGTTTGTTTAAAAGTCATTTTTAAAGGACTGCAGTGCTAAAATATAAATATAATTTGATTCTTCAGTTGCTGTTGACAAATTAAAGTTATAGGATAATATTTTCAGTCTTATCCATTACCAAAGACTTGAGAGGGATTAACCAGAATTGATTATCTTTAAAGGTTTACAAACATATTTCTTTCCAGTGATGAATTCTTGCTTTCTTTAAAATGATTTACTATTGAAAACTATCAGTTTGACCTGATGAGTGAAAACGTGGCTTAAGCATAAGATAAGAATCATTTGTGGTGACCATTGTCGAGCCCTTTTGGGGAGGCAATGCACGCAAAGATCTTGTTAATATACTTAATTCCTCAAAAATAAGTCAAACAAGACAATAGACATTTAATGAAACAAGGTCATTAAACACTCAGGACACAAATATGTATGTTTTTCTTTTCTTAATACCATTTGAGTGTGATCTTAAAATGAATCAACCATGTGAATTGGTGTCTGTCTGAGTTTGAGGGGAATCTTTGATCAGTTTTTGTTCCATGAGGCATTTTGGACTTTCTTTTAACCACTATTCTTTGCGGGCTTCATTTTTAGTTGTTAATTAATAACAAGTAATAACTGTAAATTATGAAGTTATCTTCTATGAAATTACATTTTTGTGATTAAAGGGCTTCGGGAGGCAGTGATAAAGTTGTATACAATTACAACATATTTTTAAAATTATGTTAACTTTCTGAAACAAGGCCTGAGCCTCTAGATTCTGGTGATCCTGCAAAACCTAATCTCTCTTCAAACTAAAATAGTATTTGTAGTTTTAAGTCCTATAGTAAATCAGTCACTAAATAACATTTCAGGCCAAAAGGGTGGTCTTTATATAAAACTACTTTTTATATAAAACTACTGAAAAAGATGCTGTCAATAAATATGAGCTATGGTGGCACAGTATAACTGAAAGTGTTAAATAATAATCCCCCTAGGCACTCCTACAGTAAGTGTTTGAGAGCTGTTTAGGAAGAGTATGCTCATACTTTTCTGCTTAATTTATCATTGATAGTAAACCACGTACATAGGCCACAGGAAGTTTGAGAGACATAGCACAAAGCGATACATGTTGTCCTATCTGAAGTATCTGCTTTTCTGTAGTCCTCCTATCACTTTCATCAGTGTTCCTCCAGCATAGCTGACACCCTCACCAACACCCACCTGATATTAGGATAAGGCTCAGAGCTGACAGGAAATGTTTCCTCAGTTCAGCGCGCAAAAAAAGAATGCCCTGTAATCTACATTTTTAAATGTTATCTACTACGCAGTAACTAACAAAGCAGTTTAAGTGAAGATATGGACTATAAAAGCACTCAATTCTGCCTCAAAATAACCATACTGGCAGTTATTATAAGCTGCCACAACAACATCTCATATCGGAGAGAAGCTAAGTTTACTGGAGAAGGGAAAAAAACATTTCTATATTAAAGATTTTGATCTTGGTTTTCTCCTGGGACCTGTCCTATTGTTGTATTCATCATGATACATTCACTTTGTTCTAAAAATGAGGTATGAGGTTTTGATTTGACTGTGATAGTACACATAAACTCTCATTCCCCACAAAGTATCGAAAAAGCAAAACAAAACACTTAAATAATGAAATATAATTACTATGCCTTTTATGTTTCCATTAATAAGTGGAGTTGTAATAAAGCCCATGCCGAGATGTCCCGGTGCTTGTCGAGGGTCTGGATTTTTGGCAGGATCATCATTCGGGTTCTTTAAAGAACAAGAAATTAACATAATTTCTCACATTTCCAGAACACTACAACATTGTTTGATAGACTGAAGTGATACAAACCTCTGGCATCTGAATGAAGTGTACTGCATTATCATCTGCAATAATACAAAAAAATGTTAACATAGTTTAACTTTTCTACTTACAAAATGACAATGCAACTGCTATTAATTGAATGGCATTCTGTGTGGAAACCTCCAAAGTAACTCCTAATAGTTCAATATTTTTCAGTATATATACATACAATAAAATTATACATATATTTACCAAGCACATTTATCGGGATTCCATCATATTCATTGTGTAAATGGATGTCTTTTTTACAAAGATTCCTCTTTCTACAGGCCCAGAAAACAATGAAGACTGTAAGAAGCGCCAGCAGCAGAAGAATGGGCAAAAAGATCACAAGTTTGGGCCCGGAATCTCCATCTAAACAAGTCAAGACCAGTCATTCATGTTACAGTGGGTAAACATTTGTTCAAATCCATGGTATAATAGGTATTGTAATTCTCTCTCTCTCTCTCTCTCTCTCTCTCTCTCTCTCTCTCTCTCTCTCTCTCTCTCTCTATCTCTCTCTCTCTC
>JBBMFX010000128.1:20026955-20037528 GCA_037832545.1 Rhabdalestes septentrionalis | reverse complement strand
TCTCTTTTAAACTACTAAACACTTTCTGTGTAATGGCATAACACACTTCTGCCGTCCTGCATGGACATCCTGTGGAGTCATATGCAGAACATCAATACGTAACTCTGCTTGTGTACATTTTGATTGGATGTGAGATTTTAACCCTCGAAGGGAAATGTCAGAGCACCAGGCGCTGCTATGCCTATTTATTTCTAATCATTCCATGAATCATTTATTACATCATATTTTGTGTTCAAATTAACAAAATCTGTTTATTGTATACACTTAAAAATTCTAACTAATAAAGTTGACGCCCCCCATTCGCGCCTGAACTCAGCTGTCTCATTCTCAACGCCCCCCAATGATTTTCAAACGCCCCCAGGGGGGCGGTACTGCCCCCGTTGAGAAACGCTGGTCTAGTCAGATGAAAAAGAGGAATAGCCAAGTGTCTTGGATATTTGATTACATTTGTAATATATTAGATTTTTGACCAAACGTTCACAGTTAGCTGCATTATAAGGGATGGTCCTAAATTATATATTTTTTGTGATGATCTAGAGCTGAGTATGGATGACAAGTCTGCTGTGAAAGCTAAAGGATTATGGGAGGACTGGCACATGCGTCAAGCGGTAGACCAGGCTGCAAGAGTGAATCATCGGTCAGGTATGAGGGAAAAGACATTCAAGACTGTTGTACCCAGATGTCGCACAAGGGTTTTAATTTCATTCTGCAACAACAGTGAAAGCATATGTTGTTGTTTAGAGTTTTTAAACTAATAGTCTGCATCAAGAACAATACAGCACTCAATAAAATGTAAAAGGGAGGAGCAAATCCCCTTCTTTTAACTCTGGGGCTTTGATGCGCGTTCACTGTCTTTTTGAACATTTGCTTACATTTTTTTTCATTTCTTTTTACTTTTAAGTTTTCTAAAATGACTATTTTGCAACAATATTATTTAGCATGAAGTTTGTATTGTTTTGGGGGAATGTTTCGGTTCTAAAGTGCACCTTAAATTAAATAGTTATTATTCAGTTGCTAATATTCAGGCTTATTGTTTAGTCACTGGTACTTTATAGGATTATAGGATTGTTAAACCTCTTTGGAAGTTAATTAGAATTGTGGGCCCTCCTATGGGTGTTAATGTCTTTAATCATATATTCAATATCTGTGTATACTAATTAATGACAGAAGACCCACAAATGCATTCTTCATGTTCAAACACAGGTCTGGCTCCCTCTTCTCGTGCAGACGGTCACATCATATCCGAGGCCATGACACCCACCACCCCCACCTCTAGCAGTCAGAACCGACTGGGGGGAGCACCTTCCCTTAACGTGATCTCGGGCCTGGCCTGCGCTCCTGGCATGGATCAGGTGAAAAGCGGGAGCTTGGCAGGGATGCTGGGACCACAACCCAAGGCCCCGCGTGGCCGTAAAAAGATCAAAGCAGAGAACAACACCGGCCCCTTGCTGGTGGTGCCCTACCCCATCTTGGCCTCAGGCCCTGACCAGTCAGTCACCATCGCCAAAGAGGGGAAAACTTACAGGTGTGAATATTCAAGCTCAGTTCAAGGTTATAGGATTTGTATTAAGTACAGATTTACAGTATGACTAAACCTATTAGTCCACAAAGATACATTTCACTTTATAAACAAAAACACATCATCTTTAAATGACACACATGGTCATTCTAAATAATCACCATGTTTCAGAAAGTGTGGGACTACATTATACAATAATGGAACTGAAAGAGAGAGACATCATTTAAGTGGTAGGAGTTTAACAGCAGTAGTGTGTATGGAATAGCTTGTGACGCTCAGTATGGCGTCTGTATTATATGAAGGTCCAGGGTAAAGATGTAAGTGGGGGTCAGTTCCTCTTGTTGTGGAGATAAGCCCAAAATGGGTTTGACCCCAACAAGTTTTTTATCTACATTCAAGTTATACAGTACAGGAATCATGATTGTGTCACAGTTTCCCAGTATGCACTGCTCTGACTTCTTGGATGTGTGTATTCTGTGCAGGTGTAAAGTGTGTCCACTCACCTTCTTCAACAAGTCAGAAATGCAGATTCATTCCAAGTCCCACACAGAGGCCAAACCCCACAAGTGTCCTCACTGTTCAAAGTCTTTTGCCAATGCTTCATATCTAGCGCAGCATCTCCGGATTCACTTAGGGATCAAGCCTTACCACTGCTCCTACTGTGAGAACTCCTTCCGCCAGTTATCTCACCTGCAACAGCACACCAGGTCAGTGCCTATAATGAAGCCCATCACATTTCAAACCAAGACGTGTGTTGCCCAGTGCACCAGGAGGCTCTGTAGAGAATTGTGAAGTATGTGTTTTTGTATATTATTATTATTATATATTTTTTTGTAGGATTCACACTGGAGACAGACCGTATAAGTGTGCCCAACCTGGATGTGAAAAGGCATTTACACAACTGTCAAATTTACAGGTGAGTGTAACACAAAATAGATAAGTGTGCTTTGTGATCAGTGCAGCAGTATGGACAGACTGGCTATTGTCTAATTCGGCGTTGTCCATTACTGCTTACAGTGGAAATATCCAAACAATAAATGGAATATGTTATTGACTTTAGGTAGAGTCTGAAGTAGACAATAAATAAATAGGACATTGTTTCTGACAGCTATTTAGGACAGATTACTGCTTTGGAATATTACTCTAATCCAATCAAAATGATAACACTACGCAATGTAGGAGGTGCAGAAGTCATGTGTGCAGTGGACACTTTGGCTCCCCGCTGCAGCACATTGAAATGAACGTTAATGTGCAGAATTTTGGTCTGTAAATGAAATGTAGGGATCACTGAAAGCCAACATTTAAAATATATATATACTAATCAGCCCTAATATTAAACAGGTAAAAGTGAATAATACTGATGATTTCATTACATTAACCTGTTATGGTGTGGAATATTTTAGGCAGCAAAGTGGTTAGTACCAAAAGTGATCCAGGGAAAGCTAACTGGAACAGTGGCAGGCTGAAGAGTGCCAAAGGCTGATTGATGTGCAATGGCAGCGAAGGCTAACCTGTCCCACTCAATCATAACAGGAGAGCTAATCGAGCACAAATGGCTACAAATGTTAATGCTGTTTGTGTTAAAAAGGTATCAGAATATATGTGTAGTGTGCCGCACATGAGGCTGTGAAGCCACTGACCAATCACAATGCTCTTGCTGACCCCTGTCCACTGTTAGATAATGGGTATATGATAAGAATTGGACCACGGAGCAATGGAGGAAGGTGGCCTGGTGTCATTAACTAAGGGTTGAGATGACACCAGGATGTCCTAGGGGAAGCTGGATAAGGCAGTGTGATGCTCTTGGCACTGTTCTGCTGTGAATCTTTTGATACTGGCATGGTTAATGTTAGAACGACACATACCACCTACATGAACACTGCTGCAGAACAAGTCCAAAATCAGGAATCATTCAGGAATGGTTTGAGGAAAAAGACAAAAAGTCCACGTATTGACTTGGCCCTGAGATCCCCTAGATCTCAATCCAATTGAGATGTGTCAGACAGACTAGTCCAATTAATGGAAGCCCCACATCGGAGCTTACAGGACTTAACAGGCTCAGCTGCTTACACCTTGGTACCAGATACCTCAGCACACCTTTAGAGACCATTTTGGAGTCCATTTCTGAGCTGTTTTAGCAGCCTGATCCATGATCATAAGAAGGTGGTTTGAATGTTCAGGTGATTGGTTAGATTTATTTCAATATTATTTTGTAACTGACTCCCGTCTGGTTAGCCAAAAGTTTTTGCTTTAGGTTCTCATTACAATAGTACCTGTCCAAGATTGGGATATATTAGGCAGCGAATGAACAGTCAGTTCTTGTTTTTTCCTTCATTATCCTTGATCTTTTTTCCATCACCCAGGAGTATCTGATCTGTTGTGTCCCGGAAATAAGTCTGACCATAACTTCCGTTGTATTTTTAGTCCCATCAGAGGCAGCACAACAAAGACAAACCTTACAAGTGTCCCAACTGCTACCGTGCCTACACAGACTCGGCCTCCCTACAGATCCACTTGTCAGCACATGCTGTTAAGAACGCTAAAGCCTACTGCTGCAGTATGTGCGGCCGCGCATACACATCGGTGAGTATTGCCTTTCCTGCACTCACCAACGTCTAAATCTCATAATGTCTAAGCAACAAAGTTCTAGTTGTAAAATGTACAAGGTGCACCAGCATATTGTACTCTGCAAAAGGCAATGGGACTCTGGGGTGGGGGGAGGAAGGTGAGGACTGATGTCTTAGTAATTGTAGTCCAGGCAGAAAGCATACCACAATATTTGTGTTTTAAGTAGATATAGTCATTTGTGGCAAGCTCGACCATGGGAATAAACAATATTGCAAATCAGTGTTTCTATGGTGTAATGGAATGAAATTGCATGATTACACGTCAAAACCTACCAACTGCACAGTCAGTGAACCATTATCCTCATTACCAAGTTCACTCAACAGTTTAAATCATAATCTTGACACTTTTCCCATTTGTTCCCATTTTCAGGAGACCTACCTTATGAAGCACATGTCCAAACACACAGTGGTTGAGCATCTCGTTAGCCACCATTCTCCACAGAGAACAGAGTCTCCCAGTATCCCCATACGCGTCTCTCTCATCTGATCTTCCCTCTGCTCTTCTCTTTACCTCCTATTCCTTTCAAAAAGGTTGTTTTTGTTTTGGTTTTTTTGTGTGCCAGGCTGCTCTTCTATTAAGAAAAAAGAAGAGAGAAAAGGAATATGCGGCACCCTAGTTCTCAAAGGACACTGTGTCTGCAATATTCACCCATATCCTAGCCATTATGTAATATCTGATGTAGCTGCTTGACTAGCTACGTCTCATCACCTGGTGTCCAAGGTGGGTTAGCACCACGCACCAGTCTAAATGTAAATCTAGACATGCATCCCAAGAACAGAACAATAGGCTGTTTACTTCTTACTTGTTCTCGCATTGTTATCAAGGGTGTGTTAGGGAGACATCCAAAGATAAACTTTAAGCACTTTCTAGTCTTGGGGTTTCAGCTCAGAAGTTTGAATTGTTTTCAGAGGGGGAAGTACGGCCTTAGCTCTGGGGCTAAATATTTGTTTTCAAGAACAGTAGCTGTGTTTGTGTTGTATCTCCATTTTTTATTTCTATCTGCATTTTAGCACCATCTGGTTTTACAGGGTAGTGTGTTTAGTTTTAGTGTGGACATGACAAATCCTCCACTTAAAGCTTGGACCTTGGGATAAAAATGTAAAGTAATGTATGAATGCAGCAGCACTGTGCATTGTGATGAGCACTGTTTCTGGCTAGGGCAGTTCAGGATCCTGGGAGGTAACGAGTGGATCTGTCATTTAAAGTGTGGGCATGGTTGAGTAATGTTCAAGTATTAAACAGAAAGTATAAATCCATTTATATGCACAAATATTGCCAGCAGAATGCCTATAGCAAAATGAAGAAATTTACCAGATTGTATCCACATTTTAAATAGTAAATGGAAAGTAGATCTTGTGGGCCAAAGCTGTGTGTTAAGAACGGCACTTACTTTTTATATTGTCTCAAAAGGCGTTTAGATTTGAAACAATTCAGAGGCTCTGAAGACTCCACAGAAATTGTGCAAATATAAGAGCATCAGTATGTATGACTGGGTGCTCTCTAAAATAATCGCTTGCATTAATTACATCACAGATGTATTTCTTTCGTGCAATGTCATGGAAATGAGATTTCCTCCCCTCTACCTTATCATAAGATCAATCCTAATATTTCTGTAGGGCAAAACTTATTTTTCCCCCAAATGTTTTGGCACTTGATCAAACTAATTTCATTAGAGCATTATCCATTAAATGGAGCAATGTTAAAACAGTGGTGCTAGTCAAGTGTGAAATGTCAACCAGAACCCAATCCCCTGGTCAAGCTGCGATCTGTCATGTACTCTGTTGAGCTTTTTGTTTTATTTTTCTTTGCGTCCACCAGAATGAGCACCACAGAGGCACTGTGGTTTAAATGGTATAAAGCAGTCACATGTCATGTTCATTTAAAGCCACCAGTTCACAGCAAAAATGAAAAAGGCATTTACGCAAAGCCATGTCTGAAAGCTCATGACTTGAATATTTGCATGGTGTCTGAAAATGTTGATGGTTTTGGCTCATAGTGGAGTAATATTGTGAAACATAAAATGCCTCTACAGATTTGTTGTGGCTTTAAAGACCAATCCCCTAATTCAGTAATTTAGCAGTTAATGTACCTCGAATCTGAAAGTATTCAAATGCATTGTAGTGTAGACGGACGAATCTGAAGATGAAAGCAACTAACAGTGTTAAAAGGGAATCTGTCTTTTAAGCAGCATAGGAAACGTATTTTGAATGTAAAAACAGACCGACTTCGCAGACAAATCTATTTAGTTTTTGTGCAGCGGTCACTAGGAGCACTAGTTAAAGCTCCAGGCAAAAATGGTACTCCCTCAGTGTGTACGCGTGATTAATTTAAACATGTGAAAAGATTACAGTTCTATACAAAAGGTTCCCCTCTCTTAACACATATTACATTAATTCAGTCGCTCCTTATTTCTTGATTTTGAGTTTAAATATTACCTCAGTTTAACTGAAAGTAGTTAATAAATGGAACTCATGGTTCTCTCGTGCTTTGCATCTAGCCTTATGTGCCATGTGGCCTCACGGACTTGATCCAAATAGTTGCAGTTGGATGCAAATAAGGTGAGGCGAGTTTTCATGTTTCGATTATATAATGGTTATTGTTTTTCTTGTGTGATGCAGTATATGCTATAGTTAGTGTGGAGTACAAGTTATTAGTATTCAGTATTTTGCAGAAATTCCCCGGAACAGCCTGTTAGAAAATGAATGTGCGGGTGCTTACTGGTAAAGACTTTCTACACAATTTTGTTTAAATACACCTTTACATGTATAGCTGTGTTAATGCAATATATTCAATTGCCAGATAAAAAAAAACAAAAACAGACCAACCGCTAAAAACATTAGTACCTAATTCAGTGCAGCAAAACTAGTCTTCTGAACTGTCGATGTGTCCGATTTCTTTGTGTTTTCAAACGATTTCCATTGTTTTGTCTCCAGTTATACTATACCAGTCACTTGTTAAGCTCATACCGTTTCATTGATGAACATTTTAGATACTGCCAGATATTTTTATTAACACATCGAGTTGTTTTAATTAACGTTTTACTTTGTTTTGTTTGTTTGTTTTATAGGATCATAAATAGTAGTTGTTCCCTAGTAGTTTCTAAATATATGGCCGCTAAAGAATGATTTGTACAGTAATGGTTTACTGATTCATAAAAGTGATTTTTTTTAAGCATTTGTAAATGTGACCAATGTGTTTGCTTCAGTTAGCCCAATTTTACTTTCATTCATTTCATCTGTATTCCTGGTGCTTACATTCAGAGAAGCTTAAAAAAAAACTGATTACTGCATCAGCAGATTACTGATGTTCCAGTTCCTGTCTGTTACAATCCCCTTCCCCTTATTTGTATTGCAGAGGGACCAGAGTTGTACAACTCTCCCTCATTATTACGAGTCTCTATTTGAATGATGGTTTGAGCCTAGGGCAGCGTGTCTTAGAGGCCTAAGAAGAATGTTCAATAGAAAGTATTTTTACATATCAGAGCCCTAATGAGAACATTTTTAGACATTTGTGTTGTCATAGACTGCTAGAGAGTTTAATCTCCATTTTCTCCACATTATTCCCAGTACGTTAATTTACGCTATTTAGCTCTAAACCAGTACATCCTTACTAGGGCTTTCTTTAAGACTCCTGATCACTTTAGCCAGTTGACCACTTGCCTGAAAACAATACATGTTGAGCTGACCCAATTTATTTACTTGCTAAATCTCCCTAAATCAAATGTGTACCATTACTATAAAATATACCATGTATTCATTAATAGTGCAAATTACAGTACTTTGTTCATTTTTTTTTGTATCAGTGTTTTCATTTATTAATAATTTTCTCTGTAAGTATTGATTGTTTTTAATATCCATGCTTTTTCATTTATTTGTAAGCCTTAATTTTACTATCATTGAATGAATGTTGTATTTCTTTTTATCCCCCATGTTGATGGTTTCTGTATTTGGTCTGTTTTGCCTTTTTTATTTTTCCGCATGGGATTCTCTGACCGTAATCGTTATTAATTGTTAACATTATGTATGGCATTGTTATATATGTCTAGAAATTATTATTTTTTTTTTTTTGTCTTGCATTGTGGTCTCCAAGATTTGGCTCAGTATGCACAGACAATACAACAAAAAGAATTTAGAAAATATCAATGTTGAGGACACTTTGTATCTTTATCTTGTTTAATAAACTGAGACTGTTATATATGTGCCCAAATAGTTGTTTTTTTTTTCATTTCATTTGAAAGCATGCTAGGCATTTTTTACACCGCAGCTAAGGAACGGTTCATGTACAGCTGTTCTCTCGCAATGAGACCAGTTGGATGGTAAAACAAGAAGTTTGTCAAAGGTAATTACTGCCGTTTTGTTAAAGAGTGAACAAGAGATTTGTTATCTTTGAATTATTGAAGTTCTGTAAACATCATTTTTTCTATTCTGGACTTTTGTTATTTCCTTTAAAATGATGCTTTAAAGAACAATATTGTTCTTTAGAAATTAGTTGGGATATTATTGGGAGTTTGTAAAAAATAAGGCAAAGCTGTTCAGTTCAGTATTTACACCTATAAAAGATAAAACCTCAGAAACTGAACATTTTTGCATTGGACTCTTTATTTCCTTACAGAGCTGTAGTTCTGTGCTGTCGTAAACGCTGCTGTTTGTAGGTTTAAAATCTACACCTATCGGCCACAACATTAAAACCTTTGACAGATAAATAAGGATCTGAGCAAATTAGTGATGAGTCAAATGCTTTTGAACTCAGGCCTATTTTATGTGGTTCACATATATGTCCTTTAACACACCGAATTGCGTTAACGGGAAATGATGCAAGATGATTTGCACAAACATAACAAAACATAAAAATCCCAAGAAAATCAAACCTGTTTGAAATCCTGACCGCCCCTTGTGAGGTTATCGCACTGTTTATGCAGTGCCACAAGCCGATTTATTGCAACCCCTCCCACTGTGCATACACAAACGCAGAAGGGGAAGTAAAAAAGGCGGAGTAGCATTGCGGTACAGTGTTGCCAACTTAGCGACATTGTCGCTAGATTTAGCGACTTATCAGACCCCCTTGACGACTTTTTTTTTTTTTTTCAAAAAAGCACCTAGCGACAAATCTTGCGACTTTTGGACAAACCTTAGCAACGTTCCAAATGTCGCCAGTACTGTCCTGTAAGTGCAAGGTCTTGCTTTCCCGGTACAGATCTGCCTGTGTCTGCTCTGATCAGTGAGCACTCCTCAGGCTGAAAGGAGCAGCAGCACACTCCCGTGACCGCACGGCAGCTGACATAGATGTGAATGAGCTGCGCATGTACAGTGTTTCCACGGACCAATCACTTACCTGATTCTCCTTTGCTTGAAATAAAGCTATTTAATTTGACCGTTTCTTCTTATTTTTTCTTAGTTATTTATTTTTTCTTCTAATGCACTTAAATTGCTCAAAGTAAGAGAGCAGAATGCAAATACGACGAAATTACGTCATCAATATGCAAATATACGCATGACGTCATCTAGCGACACTTGTCGACTTTTTGAGCAGACTTTAGCTACTTTCCATTGAAAATAGTTGGCAACACTGTTGCGGTGCAGTGTGTGATCTGGACATAAATGATGGAGTTGTAGAACTTGTAGAATTTTGGCAAGCTCATCCGAGACTTGTGGCCCCACAAAATTATCACGAACGCAACAACAGTGAAAAGAATTGAAGAATTGATAGACAACACTGGGTCTACATTTGAGAGTTTCTTGCGGGAGTTGGCGGGAGTAGAGACGTGTTCACGGGACCGGGAAAAATACATTGCTCTCTAGGCTCCTGCGAAGTTTACAAAAGCCTTTACATTTTATATTTTTTTAAGGTGGGGAACAACATATGTGGTCGGCGACCTAACATGCATATGTTTGCGCAGGAGTCTCGGGGACTCCATGCGCTTCACTTGCAGGATTCAGCGGGCGGGAGCGGGACAAATGATAACAGATGCAGCGGGAGCGGGATAAAATCAGTCCCGTGCAGATCTCTATCCCATGTGTCGTGTATGAATGTACAGGGTGAGCAGTCAGGTTGCGTCAGAGCATCCGTGTAGTGAAAAGAAAAATTGTTTACCGCTGCTTTTGTTTTACAGCTATTGGCGTCTCACGCCAAATTCAAAACGGGCTAAATGGCAATGGAGGCATACAAAGAATAGCTATGTTTAGCGGTTTGTTTATTTATAATTCCATTATGAAAATATGGATTTCTGAATCCAAGATGGCGGCATGGATGGCACTACTTGCACTAAAACGTGTTATTCTTTTTTATTCGTTTGAGCTGAAGTAATTGCAGAAGGACTGTGGCTATGGATTTCCAGTGTTTGAATAATGACTTTTTGTACAGGGAAAATAGTAATTGCTGAATTCTTAATTTTTTTTTCACACAAAAACAAACTCCTGTTTTCCATTC
>JBBMFX010000128.1:19996890-20012078 GCA_037832545.1 Rhabdalestes septentrionalis | reverse complement strand
TATTATTTTTTTAATGTATATATATATATATATATATTTGTGTGTGTGTATTTACTGTTTTCAACTAATCTACATAAAACATAATTTATCTCTGCAGTGTGTTTGCCAATTAGAATATACAAAAGCAAATATAAAAACTGCAAAAATATTTTTTTTGTTGTTAAAACTTAGATGTTGGCCGAAACATGTGGTTAGGTAGGTTGCGTGGATTCAGTTCCATCAATAGCACCTAAAGCAAGCAAGCAAATGCCAGTAATACTGAGCTTGAGGACATTATTGAAAAGTTCAGTTAACACACTCACACATAAGATCTCAATGTATTTGTGCTCTGTTTATTATTTTATGGCTATTTTACACATGTGTATGTGTACATATCCTTTAAGCTGTTTTGATGTTTTAGTATTTGGTGCTTTCTCTTATCTAAGCATAAATGGTCAAAATGACAATAAAACCTACTTGACTTGAAATTGTATATAGGTTTTACTTACACAGAAGCCAACCCCCTGGTCAGACTGCAGTCAGGTATCAGGTATCCAGCATCTGTAGAACATTGTGCAGTGCGAGGTTCCTGAACAAGTTTTTTTTTTTTCTGTGTGGGTTTTCACTCTCACTAAAGGCTGCTACTCACCTGGCCCCGGTACAGAGAGTGACCCTTAATCACCGCTAATCTTTCCTCTCTCCCTGGGCTTTCTATACTTAGCCAAGCATTCTCACCACACGGCTTAATCCTGTTGAGCTGGACCTCATAACTTACAGTGCAAGCCCCGTTCTGCCTGAATTGTAACTCACTATCAACAAACAAACAAGTAATATATCAGATGGGATTTTTTTTTATACATCAGTTCCAAGTTCAAAGACATGTCTGTAGGCTACACAGAAACCTCAGTGCACTGAGGGAAACAGGACAAAAGTAAATTTCTCACATTCTCTGTGGCCTTCTCCAACCCCAGAACTGCATCGATCGAAACTCAAGAAAACTGTCAGTTCATCCCAAACCAAATAAAGGTCTAATATAAAAATATTTTTATATCTTTGATAATTCTCCACATTCATCATCAAAATCGGCAACATGCAGCAAACACACACACATCATCATGTTACATACATCATTCATACAGGATTTACACCACGATTTCATTGCTGTCCAGTTGAGGTACAGACGGATCATACAGTACAGGTGTGTGTACCTGGTCCCAGTGTACATGTAAATATTCTTCCATTATGATTAACTGGGGCCAACTATGATGGTTTAGGCTCGTGCTTGCATCTAACATAGATTCCTATAAATATTTTTCACATGCAAAAAGAAAAAAAACAAAAGAGGATGTAATGGTAAAATGTTCTCTGTCCTGGTAAAGTTATGGAATGTCTCCTTGACACATTGCCTATGTGTCTGACATCTCCACATCAGAGTTCAGGCTCAGTTCAGCGATGTGGTCGAGGGCTGGGTCAGGGCTGAGCCGGGCGGAGGCGCTGGACTGGGAAGGGTGAGAGTATCTGTCTCGTGATTGTACGATGGCTTGGCGCAGGCAGGAGATCCACTGCTGCTTGTTGAAAGAGTCGTTGGCCTGCAGGCTGTGCGACTGGGCTTTGGTACGCCCTCTGCTGCTCACGCGGAAGCAGTTCTTCACTAGGAGGAGGAGACAGAGAAACAGGAAGAGAACACAATTAGCTAATATTGACACATTTCTTCATTTCATTTCATTTGTTGTGGTGGATTTTGAAATTGTATTCTTCTGATGTTCGGCAATTCAGGGAACGAGGGTCCAACTTTTTCCAAGTTGGTCATTTTTTAGTGGTTGAGCAGTGTGTGGGGATGATACCTTGCTCAAGAGTACCTCAGTGGGGCCAGTAGCAGGGCTAGGATTCAAACACACAACCTTCTCATTTGAAATGTGTTTTAATGAAAAATGTCACGTTTGCTCATTTTGTGCACATGTTTGGCATTCTGTGTTTTCTTGGCTAATTTAATTTGTTCAAGACAATTCAAAGTGCTTAAAATGAGTCCTACATCAAAACAGGAACAGCGTACAAACACAATACAACATAAGGTGAAAAAGAAATACATTTAACAAAGATAAGTGCTCTATGGAATATCAAAGTTATAACAAAGAAATAAACACAGAATAAATAGAAAAGTGTCAGAACATGCAAAGTGCATCAGATTAATGATTCCGAGACAAACTCAAACACTCTACCTTTGAACATGGCTTGGGAGTCTAACAGTTCCTCTTAGTTTAATTCAGCCGACTGCAGTGTGGTGGTTTTAGACAGTCTCACCATGTTTATTTAGTCTAGACAACATTAGCTGTCATGCGGAATGAACTGCATCTAATAGAATTTTCTAGGGATGCCAATAAAAAGGGCCTTACAATAATCTAGATGTATTAAGACTAATGCAAGACTTCTAGTCATGAACTCTGATTGTTGCATTATTTTTCCACTTCCTGATGCATAGTGGGAGAGTAAGATTGCATCGAAAATTTACTACTGTTGTCAAATACAAATATAAAATACCAGTCAGATCAGTGTACTGTGCAGTGGACTAAGCATAGCAGAGATCCACATCATTACCTTTGTCATTGCCAGTGAAGGCTCCACGAAAAGACCCAGAGGAACTGGCCTCTCCATCGGGCAGGTCCTCCAGTAGAAGGTGAGCAGCAGGAAGAGGCTGGCGGTAAACTTGAAACTGGACCATACTTTCCTTGTCCTGCACGACCGGCCGGGTCAGCACCAGCACCAGCTCAAACAAAAACACATGCAGCTTCTGTAGGGGGAGGGGGAGGGGCCTATTAGCAAAGCTACACTATTAGCAAAACGACAGTATTGCTTTTGAAGAAAATGGATGTTGCCGTCACAAGAACACCTACTTAATTTTCTTTTTTAAACCAACTTATAAAAGTCAGCAACTATACTATATGATCGATTTGCATTCATTCAGGTAGCAGTGACAAATCAGTATGTTTTTGAACACATTATGACATCCTGTAAACTACAAACAAATTAAAATTCACAACTGCAGACAGACATATCAGACAACACAAAGACTGGTATTCAGAAAGCATTCACAAATTAGAGCCCTAAACCTGAAAAAGCACTTGCTTCTGTTGTTTGAACAGCATAAGGGATATCTGTAGATTTGTTTGACTTGAATTGAGAAATATTACACTTGCAAACAAGTCCAGTCCAAACACGTCAGCCGATCAACTACACGTGACTTTTCACTAGACCTTTCTTTAAGAATATTTTTTTAATGAGTCAGTAAAGTTAATAGATACAAATAATACATATACAGCTATTAACACACACATCCACACACTAAGGTTTGCAATGGTGCAGGAATGCCAGTGGCCCTACTGCTTCACTTGGTGAATAGGTTTAAATGCAGAGAAAGCATTTTACCCTGCTCACTCTGAGTGCTATGCTATGATGCCTTTACATGTGACTATAAGGGGCAACTTTACCTTTTTTTGTACAGTCCACTTTCCTGCAACACTGTAAATTTCTCACACCTGAGATTATTAATGAGGTATCTTAGTAAAACAAATATAACAGTGACCATTCGGTCATCTGTGAACAAACCATTCACCAAGTGAAGCAGCAGGCAGCAATGTGTGAGGACGGTCCCTTGCTCAAGGGAACCTCAGTGGAACCTCTAGCAGTCTTGGGACCAAACCCACAACTTCCTGATTGCAGGGCGAATGCACTAACCACTAAGCAACCATCTGCCCTGAATGCAGCAAATGGGATGAAGAGTGTCTGGCTTGAAAAGGAGGATATCAGGAGCTGGGAGCGAGAGTGTTCACCTGTCCTTTGGTGTTCTTGAGTTCTCCGTGGCAGTAGAGGAAGCGTGAAGCCTGGATCTCAGGAACTCTCTGGCCTTCTTCAGGGTAGCTCAGGCCTCGCCTGTAGAACTGACACTCCGCCTCCCCGGTCTTGCGGTTTACTTCAGTAATGATACTCTGGATCAGCTCCATCTGTAGACGATGGAGAGCAGAGGGCACTTACTTTGCAGGCACAAAAACGGATTTACTTAGATAATCAATAGAACACGAAGAGACTTAATGCACACTGTAAGAGGAGAACTAGCTTTCCCTAGCTGACTGCTGTTGGTGGTGTAGACGGAACTCACAGCCTGTGGCAGTGTGTCCTCGTCGGGATGATCAGGCGGGGTGGTCTTCTGGATCTCCTTCAGCAGCAGTGGGTACTTCACCAGGCGGCTGCGGGGCAAATCCAAAAAGTTCCACAAGTCCAGCTTCCTGCTGAAAGACGACTCCTGGCACAGACGCAGGAACTCCTCAACACGGCGCACCTGCTTCTTCTGGTCCAGCAGAGCCTTAGCCCCCACCTGATTACAGCAGTAGGTGATATAGGCCTCCAAACACGGAAACTAGAAAGGAGCAGAGGAGTGACCCGATATATGCGTATATCTATATTAGGACATTGACGAGTTATCGGTCAACAAAGCCAAGTCAACAATATGAACTTTATGAAATTTCTCTGTAACATTAACCTTGTCAACATGTCAGTTAAACGAAACAAAACAAAGGCTTATACCTTGAATTTTCTGGTAAATTTAAGTGTACAACAGAAAGTGGGAACAACCGCGGCTGACTGTACTTAGTCTTTAAAAATCAGAGTTATTGTTAACTGTTAATATTGTTAATACGTAAACTTTTTGTATTTTACAATTTTATATTAAATTGCCCATTACGTTTCAGATTTGGACAAAAACATCTAGATGCCTGTTAATTAACTTTATTCAGAAAACTGCAGATTCATGCAGTGACATGTTTAGTACATTCACCTCCACTTGCATCTAACGATATATTTATATATTTACACTATATATAACTACTCCACTCTGTCCATACTCAGCATGTGTATTTGTAATGTGTACATCAGTGTTGGGTAGAATCCATCCATTTCATTTTCTCCGATGAAAACATTCAAACAGATGATGCATGATCTCCAAGATCTCACGCAGTACCTCAGCTCTGACACCCATTCTGAAAACACTTTCTCAAAAGTATCCCACACCTCAGCTTCTAGAACACTAGCATTTATCAGGCGGACCACACTGATTCCTAATCATATTCCTATTCTTTTTTTTCTTCATTAACAATTACACTTCAATAATCTATTCTACAAGATCTATTTTCTGGAGTGTGTTTTCACCATGAAATAAACATTTGAATTCAAACATCATCCAGTGGTCTAGTATTTATTTTTTTTATATGTAAGTGTGTGAGTCTTCATAATTGCTCCATAAAAATATTTCTAGGAATGGCAGCAAGCAACCGACACTGAGAATTAAACATGTGAACGACATCTTTTTTTCTCTTCTTGTGACAGTGGCAATATGTATCTCAAACTACTGAGTTCGGTTTCGGTTTCCTTTTTGTGTTTCTGTCAGAAAGCACTTCATCCTCACGTTTGAGCGTTTCCTTAGTAACACTCACCCAGTCCAGCAGGGTGGGCCCCACCTCCCCCACAGTCTTCTCGGATCCCCGCAGCCCCTCCAGTCGTGCCAAGAAATCTGCACACAGACACGAGCCGGGAAATGAAGAAAAATCAGCACTGAACTGAAGATCAGAGGCTTTCAGTGGCTATTAAACAAAACTACTGAGACGCACCTTCATGGAGAGGAATCAAAGAATCTAAAGTTCCAAATATCTGCCCCAGTTCACTTTCCGTCATGATGTCCAGTTTCAGCATGGGTTCATAGTACACCTGAAACAGCAGGACAGAATGAAAGACAAGAACGGGGACACAACACTCTACGTAATTCATGGCCAAGGTAGTCAACAAACCTTTTTGACTAAACTGAGGTCTTCTATCAGCTGCCTTTCTCCCTGAGTCAATTCATAGATCACCTGCAGGATGAAACAGATTGGGGGCTCCAGTACACACTGATTGATGTCGATGTTACAAATACCATAAACAATGACACCAAACCTTACATACAAAATAAATGGAAATGCAGCCAAAAAAAACATTTGTTGTTTTCAGTCACTAAAGTGGATTCCAGGCAACAACAAAAAAAAGTCATTTTCTCAAATCCCCAAGGTCATCCAAACCTGATCTTAATTACAGCCCAGTTCTCCAGTTGTCAAAGGCCTTAATCCTTCACACACACCAGCCAGAACCCCAGCATAAATAAAAAGGACCAAGATGAAGCAGTACGGTGTGTTTGCTTGTATGAAATATTGTGTGCTGAAGAGGAGTTTTAATGTATTTTAATATGCATTCAATTATATACCACGTTGCTCATTTTTCATTATTACTGAAATTTTTTATTATTTTGTTTCTTTTACAACCGTTTATATCTGCTAATATGCTGGGATAAATAAATGTGGCATGTGAAGGTCTTGGCACCGTTTTAGTGGTTATTATCCACTGGTGCTATTTTTAGAAAGGTCCCAGAGCTTGTTTGACTCATTAGGATTTAGGGCTCATCCAAGTCAGAGTGAGACAGTTTATAACAGAATGTAATAAATGATGTGATCCTTCAAACCTCAACAGCCCTGGGCTCATCTACACAGCTGACTGAGGATCAGAAGTGGAAAATGGTTTGTTCTTACAAGGCCAGAGAAGACTAAACCTGCTCTAGGATCTAATGACAAGCCAGCCCACCATGCAGGACAGCTCATCTACACGTGAAGGTCATCAGAAACTAACATTAACTCTGATCTCATCATAAATTCTGAAGAGAAAATGTCAAAATCAAACTAGTAGCATGACAAAATTCTGAGGCATTCTGGAATCAAGCACTGTGGTCTCCTGAAGCCAAAATCTTGCAATCACAAAAGACAGGTTTTGGGGAAAAAACAGAAGACATTTCAACCCAAAACCACCTTGCCAATACTTCAGCTCAGGGGGGAGGGGTGGCCTGTTCTTTTTAGAGGTAGTGCAGCTGCCAGTGGCACAGGAAGCTGTGTGGGCTTCGAGCGGAGAAAAAAAATGCCGGAAGTAAATGTCCCTCAGTGTGTGAAGAAACTAGAGAAAAAAACACACTGAATTTTACAAGATGATGACACAAACACACACATCAGAATGAACCTGGACCTACAACAAAAGTGTTTTTACTTTACAATGGCCTTCAGTGTCGCCAGACTTAAATGTGATTGTAAAACTATCATTTCTTCTAAACTAGAGGAGTTCTGCAAGGAAGAGCTGGGAAAAAAGTTCATAAAGAAAAGGCCATTAAAACAACCAAAGTAAACTAAATACTCCCCAAAGGGTACCCAAAAGCATAAATGTCATTTTATGCTTTAAATTTCCATTCTTAATAAATAATATTCATGCATTAAAATGTGCAGAGCTTTGTCTTTGCTGTTTTGATTAAATCAGCTGAATAATAATAATAATAATAATAATAATAATAATAATAATAATAATAATATGTACCTATATACCAAAAAGAAATCTCACTTTTTTGTTTTGTTTTTCTAAACTACTATTTTGAACACTGCCAAATGGTGCTGAATGTGCAGAGTGATTGAACCAAATACAGACAAATTCTAGTCACACACAAGGATTATTTGGCACCAAAACTTTTAATCAACATTTTAATGTGATAGGTGTGCCTGCTTTCTCGCCACTAACTGGTCAAATCGAGGAAGACAAGCTGACAGAGCCGCTCGGAGCAAGTGTTCTGAGTTCAGTCTGTTTCTGTCTGTTTTCATGGCTGTCAGTTCAGAAGACGCGATCTCACACAGATCAGTGGCGAGGAAGGGCATCGTTTGATGGACGCTTCCGAGAGAAAGAACCCAGACTCGCTTGCTTTGAACACGCCGTGATTTTTCGATAGCTCTCGTAACGTGTGTGTGTTCGTGAAAAGTTTGGAGTAAATGAAACAAACGGCGCAACGGTGAACATTCTATAATGCTGAAACAAGGGGCGGGCCTTAAAGTCGCAGGGGCGGGGCGCACAGTGATAGCGCCACTAAGATCAGAGCTGGATCTGACTGAATTTTGATCCGTTCAGAAGCGAGGCTCCGCGGACCGGCCTAGTTTGAGAAACGCTGGGTTATTTGACCAGACATGCTCAAGCTTTAGCATAATATTTGAAATTATCGCTGCACAAAATTTGAAATAATGTGAATAGATTTCTGTTGCAGGATCAAAATGCATCAGTTGTTCTGAGAAAATGCATCATTTTTTCTGTTTTTTGTAAATGTGGTTATTGTAATTGAGCACCATGATATAAATGGAAGATTGAATTGTTTGATTTTGACATGGAAGTGTGAGGTCTGCTGAAGAATGTCATGTAGTTTTGGTTTTGGGTTTATAGTTTTGGCAAAAAGGTGGGTCATCATCTATCGCTACCATACCCTGCATGTTTAGGGGCACCTAGCTATTGTTACAAAAATGAGAATGAGCAATAACATATAGTCAGTCTAACAGAGGTGCTACTTTGGAATAACCCACACAGTTTATCCTGTTGTTGAGATGACAGCAATCAATCTGTTCTGCTTCACACCAGGAATGACACTAAGACACTAAGTGCATGAAGCTAAGAGCTGCAAAGCACACCCAGCATTAGTAACCAGCTCTTCATGTTAACCAAACCCTTTGCAAGTTTTTATTTCTTATTTAACTGAAAAGACAGAGTGAAAATCAAATGTCCCAAACATTGAGAAAAGGCCAGGTGTCCCCAAACTTTTGTCCAACGGTGTTTATATCTTGAGCCAGCACTTTTAAAAAGCCCTTTAAAAAACGTGAACAGCAGGCAGTGCCCACTGCTGTGTCTGCTGTGGTGGAACTGTTGCCTGATGACATCCGAAAAAGAGAACATGGCCTCTGAGCCAGCTCACTTCCTGTTTCATAACAGACAAGACCTGAAAGTGAGGGGAACGCCTGACAAATAACTAGTCACTCAGTCTCTGGCCCCAGTCACTGGGAAACACAGTGTACTTAAAATGTTATTAACTCTACATTAATTTACCTCTGAAAATATGCCAAACCCCTTACTTTGAATTAAGTAGCCATTAGTTTGTAAACCGATCTCTGAAAAGTGGATTTATGAGTGTGAACCCCCTTAATCCTAAACACGAGGCATTCATTCAAGAGGTTCGGTTATTTATAAGGGGCACATTTTTTAAAGTAAGGGAAAAATTCAGTTGTTTAAACCCTTAATCAGCCTTAATCTGTGCACTTGTTTGGAATCCTAGTGAGTGGAGCGTTTATTTAGAAGATATTTGCCCCGGTTGCGTGCTTGTGTGATGCTAATCCACAGCAGCCCTGCCCGTACCTCCTGCCTTTTAATCTCCCTTGCGCTTAGATCCTGGCTGGCGTTGTCCACGGTGTCGCTCCACAGCTGGCTGCTGCGGCGCCGGGGGAAAGACGAGGCCTTCTGCCGGGTCCGGATGGACATGGGAGGCAACGGCCGGGCCTCCGTGCGGAAGCTGATGGACCGCTAAAAAAGTGTCAAACACAGAAAAAAATGTTGATTAGCAATGACCTATATTGCAGCGAGACAAACAACCACTGCAAAACAGAGGATGGAACTGATCTGAATATTAAAATACAGTCGTGCATAACTGAGGATTGCAGTTAAGCTTCTAAACGTCCATGCATAATCAGCAAAAAAAAATTTTTTAAAGGGATGTTATATAAGCCAGGGACTACAGGATTGTTCCAAACCTACGCACGACACTTAGATCAGAAATATTGAACACCAACAAATAAACCAATAGAGAGATAAACCAATAGAGAGATAAACAAATAAATAAAAAGGAAGGCACAGCTCACCTGGATGGACTGTCCCAACCGTTTCAGTGCGGGGGTCTTCACTGGTGTTATAATTCCTGTCACTTCGCTACTTCTGTCCACTGGTTTAACCCTTTTGTTACAAGGTCCCTACAAAAGTGGACAATATCATACGATACATTTTACCACGGGCTGGTTTCTCAAGCTTCGTCTTGGACTAAAGTGTAAAACCAAAATGTATATTTTGGAGCAAAACAAATAAATCACTTTTCGTTTCCTAATAAACCCAGAAGTGGCTAATCAGTCATAGTAGACTTGGTCAAAATTTTGCTTCTTTAGTATAGAAATTGAGATATGAGTCTAAAGTTACAAACACTAGAATAGTCACACTCGCGTTTGTAAAAAAAAACATCAGCAACCCGACATCAATTTCTTCATTAATGTGCAATTAGCTTAGGAGACAGAATGACAGACATAAAAAGTAACATAGGAACATGATCGTTGCCTCAAAACATGATTCTAGATCAACAAACCCACTCCTGAAGTAGTTTGTGGTCCGTGTTTTCTAAAAAGGCTACCTGCACTCCTCGGCAAGATGGTAAAGTCGAATTCTGTGCCACTTTTATAGAAAGCTGAATGAAGTTTGAGGATTTCTCACAGAACATATTCGAGCAACTATTGATTCGTAGTGATGGGTCGTTCTTGAACGATTAGTTCATTTTGAACTAATCTTTAATGTGACTGGGGACAACGAGTCGTCTCGTATGAGTGATTCGTTCAGCCGCGCATGCGCATTTGCGTTACATCCTATAGTTTCTGTGTTGGAATTATGAGTCTCAAACCCGAAGACTCGAGAGATGAACTAATCAATTCATTTTCCGGCGCAGGCTGCATATGTTAACATTACGGGACTGTCACGTGATTGACGTACGACTCAAACCCGAAGACAAGAGAGATTAAGTAATCAGTTCTTTTTCCGGCTTAGGCTGCATTGGTAAGCTAATTGGCCTGTCAGGTGATTAACGAACCACTCAAACCCGAAAACTTGTCAGATAAGAGGCGAGGTGAGTGAATCATAGACTAAAGACACAGGTAAACAATTAATGAAGCTTTTCTGTTACTTATAGCATTATAGTTTTGTCTTGTTTGTAGTATGATCAACGTTTGTGTAATGAGTATATGTGCTAGGGAAGTAACACGTAACATTTTAATTATATTGAGCTAAAATGAACAAAATTAACGAGATGACTCGAGAAAAGATTCGTTCATTTTGCTGAACGAGACTCGAAAATCCGAGTCGGTAAAATGATCCTTACTTCCCATCACTTATTTCTAGTGGTCGTCAGCTACATTAGCCTCTTAGCTTCCGTGATAAACGCAAGAAGGAACATTTGTACAGCAGTCTTGTAGAAGCTCAAAATGATCAACTTATTCCCTTGAAAAAATCCCGTTAATTCTATGTTCAGTCTTAATCTAGATCTATAAAACTGACACGTAACACTTAGGTTTAATCTTTTCTCAGGTTTTTTAGAATCAGGTTTTGAGGCAACGATCATGTTCCTATGTTCCTTTTTATGTCTGTCATTCTGTCTCCTAAGCTAATTGCACATTAATGAAGAAATTAATGTCGGGTTGCTGATGTTTTTTTTTACAAACGCGAGTATGACTATTCTAGTGTTTGTAACTTAAGACTCATATCTCAATTTCTATACTAAAGAAGCAAAATTTTGACCAAGTCTACTATGACTGATTAGCCACATCTGGGTTTATGAGGAAAGGAAAAGTGATTTTTGTTTTGCATTCCTAACCTTTTAAACATTCAGATAAGATTCAGATGTGCTTTGATTCTATGTAGCTCTAATAAACTTCACGGCTCAGTTATGAAAAATACAAAAACATGGAATGCTCATTTTGACCACTTAATGGGGTTTCTAGAAAAACAGCAAAAGAAATACCCCCAGAAGTGACAAATCTTTGATACAGCATTCACATCCCTCTTTTTTTTCAGCATTTCAATACAGGCCTCACTGTACCTCGGAGTCTTGCAGGTCATTGGGAAAGTCATCTTCATCCTGAAAGTCAAAGCCAAAGCAGATAAATCAGAACTGGCAAACAACAAGCAAGTTTACGCAGAGGGATCACATGCAATCAGAGGTAAATCTGCTGATGGAGAAGTCCAACACAGTGACACATACACATCCCCAGCTGATTTTCAGAGATGATAGAACCCTCTGTTATCAACAGCCAACAGGAGTTAAAACACTCAACACGCACCACTCTGTCAGAATGGTGTGAAGGTTCTGGTTAGACTCATCACAGTGAACTAAGCATGACTGAGTGAGATGAGTGCTGGTGTGGTAATCAACATAGTAGGGAAATGGTGAGAAAGTTCAAATGAAAGAGACAAAGCAAGAGGCCCAGAGCTTGGAGAGGCCTCTTTCCGGTTTGAGACAGAAACCGAGTTGTAAAATGTCAAGTTTCTGACCTAAAGACGAGAGAGAGTGGCTTAATTTATTGCTGCAGACATTTCAGATCTCAAACACACACCGAAGTGATCAGCCTCTTTGATGTTACGAGCATTTAGCACATTAAGAGAACATGAAAACCACCGCTTGTGCCGTGAATCACGCACACACACCTGCTCCGAGCAGAAAGACCTGACTGTGTTTCCGTTACAAAGAAGAGGCAGCAAAAAGCAAAGGGCAAGGAGGGACAAAATGAAAGAATGAAAAGGAGTTACGGACAGAGACAGAGTGTGACACAGCTTCAAACAGAGATTTGTAATTAGTGGACTGAAACAAAGCGATGAGGCGTGAGACCTCTCTACCAAAGTACATGCAACTGCTCGAATCTCCAGTAGTTTCAGCAGATTTACTGACATCCTTCGCTAATAAAAACTCACATAGTCGTCTGAGGCTCGGGCTGAAATTTCAGCATCACTGCTTGGGTCCTGTTTCCTTTTCTTCTGCTCAGAAAAGCAACAGACAACAGAGTGGTTTGCTTCAAAGGAGCAGAAACACTTTAGGCCCACCCTTCAAAGTTTGCCATTTGAGGTTTCATGCATGGAGGAGAAAGACACTTACCCCTGCAAAGTCTGAAAGGTTGGCACATGTGAGGAGTCTATCTCTTGATTTAGGAGACCTTAACAAATCCCAAAACACACACCAATTAATTACAGGTCAGCGAGGTCAGAGATGCAGACTGTTAATTCTGTTAAAAACCACTGTCAGTAGGCCTGTTTGAGAACAGTGAGAAAGATCTTGAGGACCACTTAGATAGCCGGTAAAACCTTTTGCATTAAGGTTGCAAAATTAGTCAATTATAATTAAACAGATCAAATTAAAATAAGAATAAAATGACTGATTACAGTGAATAAATTAGTTCCTAGAAGATCTGAGGACTCAGGGCGAACAAAACCCCCCCCAAAGGAGCACCTACCAGGACAGCGATGAATCAGCCTCTGTCTCTTCGAGATCCATCTTAGTCTCTTTCATATCATCTTCAGATGTAATAATCAACACATGGGCAAACGCAAAGTACACGAAAAAAAAAAGGTAACCTTCTTGGTCCGGTCCCTCCGAAACACCTGTCTCAGCCCTTCGTGGAAAGTAGAAGACAGAATATTTTTGATGTGCACCCTCACTCCCTACCCCTCCTCTCTTCCTCTTACACTTGTATGTCTGAAACCCACATCCTGTGTGTGAAAAAAAAGTTCTTGCTTCCTGTTAGCACACAACTAATTTAGTTCAGTCGGATCCCCAGCCTGTGCCAAAGACTTTACAACACATTCACCCATGATGAGAAGTAATGATCAGGAAGTTATATCTAGTGACCCACTTTGCCTGAAGTGACACAATTTCTCAAAATGATCCGTCACCAAATGTAGGTTCTTTGAAATTTTAATGCCTCATCAAAATTATTCTACTGGGGGGGAATGGGACTAGGCCTTAGTGGACACAGTTTGGGGAAAAAAACTTTTCTATTCCAGCATGACTGTACACCAGTGCACAAAATACGCTCCATAAAGACACGGCTGGATGAGTTCGGTGTGGAAGAACTTGACTGACCCCCACCCAGCACCTTTGGGATGAACTGGAATGGAGATTGTCTGATCTTCTCGTCCAACACCAGCACCTGACCTCAAACGGACCGAATAAGCACAAATTCCCACAGATACTCCAAAATCTTATGGAAAGCCTTCCAACCAGAGTGGAAGCTGTTATAACTGCACAAGGAGGACCTACTCCATATTAAGGTCTTTGGATTTGAATGCAACACCATTAATATCTCTGTTGGTGTAATAGTCAGGCACCCCAAAACCTTTGTCCTTAAAATACATATATAAGAATTTTTTTCTACCTATAGACGTACACAGCCATGTAAATGTATATAGAGTTTAGGAGCAACACAAACTTACAACTATATGGATCTAAGCAGATAATGGCTGAAGGTCTGTGGGTTGTGCTGCACAAATAAGGTCTTGTAGTTTTAATGTTTTGACTGATAAATGTGAGCAAAGATTATAAAGTAATTATACAATGTGCTAGACCAAATGTCAAATATTGAGTTCCATAAAATAGAACAGCCATACCCAGTACATTTATAGGTACATAAACACCTCACACTGCACTGCAACCGATTTTCCTAAAATTACACATTACAAAGGCAAACCAGTGCTGCTTTTAAGACACATGATGCAATGTAACATGGCAACATGCATCAACAGCCACCATAGTTTTGCCAGATTACAACATTTATATAAATACTATATAACACAAGCCCTTTGCTGTGCCCTTCACATTCTGAAGATAGAATCTTTGATAGCTGATTATCATGGTCATCACCCACACCTACAGGCCTGTTTCAGTGACAAAGACCAAACAGGCCGGTGCGGTTAACGTATGAAGCAGCTTCAAATAAAATAATGATTTGAGCTTCAAGGCACAGAAAACAAAAACAAGAAACAAAACAAGGAATCTTTTACAACTTTATTCACTATCACACTAAGTGCTCCCATTACAAAGTAAAATCACTTTTATTGTAATGTTTCCTGGAGTTTAACAAAGTAGAAAGAATGTATGTTCTACAAGTTGTGTGCCAAAAAAAGAGAAAAAAAAGAAAGACAAAAAAAAAAAAACCCTCACCCTCAAGTTATGTGCAGGTTCCCTAGTCCCAACCTTAAGAAGCCAGTGAGGCAAAAGGACACTCTTACTGGGTCCACAGAAGAGAAGGGGGTTCAATGTGAGGGGACCAAAACTCGCTCTGAGAGCGTAACCAAAAGCAGACACCCACAGCTTCCCTTACTGGCATGTGTGTTAAGGTGCCACCACTGCAGCGGAAGTACTTCAAGTTGAGTTTACCAAAGGATGTCAACAAATAAGAAAACATTCAATGTTTTTTTTTTTTCCTCCAGTTCGCATTAACTTTTTGGCATCATTCAAGATTATATTTCCGATATAGAAGTTGTTAGCTTTG
>JBBMFX010000128.1:19976372-19994286 GCA_037832545.1 Rhabdalestes septentrionalis | reverse complement strand
CCCCCCCCCCAAAACACAGCAAAAAACAAGATTAGAGCCATCTTTCTTAACACAGGGAGAGGGCTGATGAGCATACTCAAATTCTTACACTGAAGCATTAGTACAACCAGTTTTAAATAACAGCTACAGGTCAAAGAGGTCCTGTTCACCTGCTCCCCCTACAAACGCTCATTCGTCCCACTGCCTAAGACATTTAAAACGTGGGAGTATGACCCCTGGGGTCAAGCAAGGTTTAAAGACAAGGATTGGAGCCAATAACCATCCCCATACGCAATCTTTTTTTTACATTTTTATTTATTATTTAAACTTTGCCCCCCCCTACCCCTCGTTCCAAGTGATTTTCTTTCACCTCTTGAAACCCCTAGTGCCCCCCCACCCCACCCTGACCCTGTAGCCCCTGGATGTCTTATCAGCGAATGGTGTATCTGACATAGGGGACCTCCACGTCTTCGTCTGTCAGGTCATTGCAGCAGAGTTCAAACACTAGTGCTTTAACGTGCTTCCCCAGCTTCTTCTTCGACACCTTGGTCACGATCTCGGTCATGCTAAAGAAAAAAAAAAAAAAAAAGTCTTCAGAAATAATCACAAGCCGAACATTTTCATCATGCAGCTGAAGCAATAAGACTGAATTGGTCAACCACTGAACAACAGATTAGACACTCACGGTAGCTCTAGTCGTTCCTTGAGCTTGGCAGCAGGCATGAAGAAAGAGTAGAGCATAGAGACACCCTGAGACAGCATTGTGATTTCCAACTTGTGTTCATTCTGGAAATGATAGAAAACAGGAGAGAGTCAGTCAATGTAAGACATTCTGAATACCAGTCATCACCAGGCAAGAATACGAAACTCCACAAATTACATACCTTAAAGTAGTCCAGGAACTGTCGGAGTGTCATCTCCTCACCACCTGGCTGAATGCCCTTCACCTCGAAGCGGTCCCATAGCGTCCAATCGATTTCATAATACTGAAGAACAAAGCCATAATTAAGGACAATCTGAACAGCATTCAGGAATATTTATCACCTTTCAAATACTCAAACTTGAATCCAAAAATGTACCTTGTGCCTGGGAGCAGCAATGGGTTCGGAGAAAGCGAAGAAAGGCAGGGCGAGGTTCATGAAGCCGTTTTTGTACGAGTCCAACTTCTTGTGGCCCTGAACAATCTTGAGCAACTCAAGACACACCAGGCCAACTACAGCAGCCGTTGTCGTAGCAATGGCAGGAATGATCTTCCCAGCAATGAGTTTGCTCTGTAGTAGAGAGAGACAAGAAATACACATATAAACTCAGCAACTACATTCCAGGTGAAGCCAGATCTTTTGGCCAGTGAAATGCTTACCTTATGTCTGTCTGCTGGAGGAATGTCATAATTCTCTGCTCGCAGATTGGACGCAGCTACTATAAAGTCCATATGGAAGTTAGTGTCATCATCCTGGAGGAGAAAATGTTACTTAAGTAAGCTCACACCACTAAAAGATTTACAGTTGAGAGGAATGGAGAAATGTACCTTTTCAAAGTCTATTGAACGGAGCTTGAACTGGGACGAAGCTTCCACAGAAGGCAGTAGGGTCTTCAATTCTTCAAGCCTTGAGTCGTCTGTGACAGAATAAATTTTAATGCTTAGGGGTGTTCCTACTGCTGTACAGAATGCTTGAATACAATTCAGTGTCATGTGTAAGTCCTAATATGTGAATGATTACACTTCTTACCAACAGATGCATTGGCACTCTGCAGCTCTTGGTCAGATACATGTATTTTAACTCCTGATTTGGGGGTAAACTCTGGTACTTTTATTTCCTGCAACAGCTTGGCCACATGTGCACGGTCAGAGGAGCCTTGTAAGCCATATGTCTGGGCAAACAAGTTGGCTCCGGCCATGACGTAGTCCATGTGCAGATCCTAAGGATTATGACAAATAGATTAAACCGAGGAACATGTCCAGTTCTGCTCTGCATATAAGAGAGCAGAACATATTAAAATTCTTTAGGCCACAGAACAACTTACATTGCTGGTGCTAAATTCTAGAGGATGAGGACATCTTTTAGGACCTGACCAGAATGGAGCTCCAGAACTTGTGAGCTTTGAAACAGGAATGTCGAGAAAAACAAAAGAAACAAATAATAATAAAGAAACACCCAAATAACCAAGGATGCCACTAGTTGACCATTACAATACTTACAATTGTACTCAGTTTAAGTAGCTCTATTGTTTTGACCAGTTAAGGGCATGTTTAATAAAGTATTCAAACATCACTGAAACAAAAATTTAGTGAGGGACTGGACAAATGTCGCAGTTCTCACCTGGTCAGGAGGGAAGTTGTGCAGTAACTGGCGAATGTTGTTATTGTATTGGCACTGCCAATGGTTGCGAGCCCAGGCAACACAGTCCTCCCAACTACGGGGGCAATCTGTCACAAGACTCTTATACACCGCTTCTAGGACCTCCAGAGGCTGTGCTCCAGGCAGTTTCAGGGTACGCTCCATGAACTTTGGGTCTCTGAAGATGGGTCAATGAACATGAATGAATGAATGAATAAATAAGTAAATAAATATACATACACCTCTCCATCACTGTATAGTAAGACCTACATACTCAAATCACTTACGTCAGATACTGCATTGCATTTTCTGATGGTTGTTTGAAAAGTCCTTCAAACTCATCACGAGCCCACTAACAAAAGGAGTTAGAGAAAGATCAATTATCACAAAATAGGCCAGCATTCAAAGGAGAGCGTGCATAAAACAAGCACAGATCCACAAGAAGCGCTTAATAGAGATTCATTCTATTCAATAAATAATTTTCACCTGGAGTGTGTGTTCAATGGCATTTGGGAAGTTCTTCAAAGTGCAGATAGGGATGGACTTCTCCGGGGGATCTTGGCTAGAGCTGTAGGACTCGGTGAGAAAGGGGATGACTACCTGTACGTTTCCTTTTGTGCCAAGAGTACCAGACTCTAGCAGCGGTTTACGGTAGTAAACACACCTACGGTCCATATACATACCTGAACAGACATTACATGGAATAGGTTAATTGAAACGTCTTTAAAATGCAAACAGATGGTTAAAATATGTATACCCATAAATAAATGCCAACTAAGTAGAATCTACCTCCTCATTTAAAGAATGACACTGTTAAAGCACAGCTTTTTTCCCCTTCCCCCTTTAAACAGAATTAGACATTTTACTGACGGGCATCAACATTGTCCAGGGCATTGGCCACTCCATCCAAGCTCTCGAAGAAATCGTCATCGTAGACTTTCTCAGTGTCAGGCCCAACGCGATTCTGGTGGCCTGTGATGTGTACTGACGGATTCATCTGTTTCACAGCAGCAGCAGCAGTCTCACTCTTCATCTTCTGCTCATCAGGAGGAGATGATATATAAGAGCAAGTTTTCACCTACTGCCAACATCATTGACATCATTGCTCACGGCATTGGGGAGTCAAAAAAAACCCTCAGACCAAAATTTCAAATACAAAGTATATAGTGTACTGCTACAGCTCCCAAGACATTGCTGCCAAGTACGTTTGCTAACTGCCCTCTTCCAGTGCCAAAGATAGTATACATTTTTTGTCCTTAAACACAGTTGTATATAAGTATAAACCCATAAGGCAGAAATACATGTCATCAAGCAATTGCTTCAAATCAATCCTTTTTCCTGATAAGACATTCAAAACAGGTAAACTCTGAAGCAGAGCAAGTTAATGATCATATAATAATCTATGAGCATACCAGTATGCACACAACCACGCTTAAGATTTGATGCTTGACGATTGAACTAATTAGGATTTATGCTTACCGTAACATCCCATGGCCTGAAGAGGAACTGACGGTTGAGGTTTGATTTTTCAATGGTGTCCATGTCCGTGACTATGACCTCTCCCTCCCCACTGGCCAGACCCATCATAGCAAAGTTCTTCAGGAGCTCGCAGCCAATAGCACCTGCCCCCACCTAAAAGTAATCAGAGCACCCAAGTATTCTCATAAGTTACCTAAAAGAAAGGGTCAGTGACTCCCTTATTAAGACAATTATATAAAGCTAAATTAAATTGGCCAGAATTAAGTACAGGATTGGCCAGCTTTCAGCAGAGTGTGGGCAAATTTTAATTCTGTGACAGACTGCTTTTTATGAATTGGACATTTGGAAGAGGTGAAAAAGAGTAATGAGCCATAAGGAACTCACCAAAAAGTAGCGTTGCTTGGCCAACAGTTCTTGCAACTTGGACCCAAAAACAGCAATCTGTCCATCATATCGGCAGCTTTTCTGAGAGAAAAGACAGATGGGTAAGCGCTTTGTAAAAGATAACTGTTTCTCTACAAAAAAAGTGACATTCAAGATAATAAATAAATAAAACTCACAGGCGCGCACTCCTCCTCCGTGAAAGCTGGTCCTTCAGCTTCAGGTAAGCACTCCAGGGCATCAAAGTACAAAAACTGCATAATGGGCATAAACTTCCCTGTGCATGCCTAAAATAGAGACACTAATGTTAGTGACAGGCTACCCAAACCTGTGCAGTACATGTACAATACTTTTATGATACCAACAGAATTAGCCTAGTAAATAACAAGTACCATGAAAAATCATGAGCCAAATACCAGACTGCTGACTGGACAACTAAATTACTTGATTAACCTTGTCTATGGCGATAAGTAAATCACACCCACTTCCAACGCCTCATGCTCATCTCTGGTATAAGTCACCACCCACATTAAGTGTAAAGTAAAAAAAATAATTCAGGAATGATCATACTGAAGGTATTGACTTATTATATCTGCAGTGGCACATGAGTGGCAAAGGATAAATTGAAAATTTATTACCTTCATAACCTCCTGGGCAGCGAGCCCACCGATGAAGGCGTTGACCGGGGCCAGGTCTCCTGCAGCTACGAAAGAGAACTTTTTAAGTAGTGCTTGGTCAAGCTCCTCCTGCTTGGCAGAGCCAGACTGTGCTGCGTTCACCTCGCCGGCCAGAGTCACAAGCTCATCAGCATCCGACTGCGGCACAGAGAGAACAACACTGCTGAGTCAGTCAGCCACTCTACAGCGCAATCAGAAACTAGTACAAAAAACCATCAGCTCCTTTATACTGAGGGGGTTGTGTGGAAGGTCATAAATAAAAGGTCATAAAAGTATAGGACAGGCAAACTGTATTTTAGTATCCTTAGTATCCTTATTAATTACATAACCAGGAAGTGGGGGAAAACATCCATACAAATGACCGGATTTTAAATATCAACGGACTAACCTCGTTCCAGGGCTTAGGAGGACGATTGTGTTTCTTCTCAAAGGCATGAAGAGCCTGGAAGGCCACGTGCAGCTGGCCAGGACGATCAAACTTGGCAAAATCAGTCAGCACAAACTCAGGCTCGGGCATAGACGAAGAAAGTGATTTCTGCAAAGTGAGAGAAAATAACTTGAGAAATACAGAGCAAGGCCTTTTTATAGACCTGTAGTTGACTGCAAAATATCCAATGAATCAAACTTACAAAGGCAACCTTCTTAGGCATCTTGACTTGTGTCACAATACCACCCCTTATGTAATCCGAGAAAGCTGTGGTGTCACAGATACTGAATGTGTAGGGTCCTGAAATAGACATTGTTACTTTTACCAAAGAGTCACAATCTGTGTTCTGATAAAATGGTTCCACTAAATGAGGAGTTGCTGCTATTAAACTAAAATTAACGGATTCAATATTATAAATAATGCACAATGTTTAAAAAAAAAAAAAAAATTCTGACAAGCAGTGTGGAGTGGTTACACACTCACCTAGGGCTTTGATTTCAACAGGCTGGCAGCCATTAAGTTCAGTCATGCCCTGCACCTCTGTGAAAGTGACATGGTCTCCTGACTCAAAGCCATGCCTGGCCTCATCCAGACATGTCACCACACCAGCAGCATCCTGTTATTACACAGCCACACATGCATACTTAACTGGACACTAGTGATCAGCCTTATAGTTTGGCTGTATTACCCAAAATAAACCTGAGGCGAAAGCTACATTACTTCTGTTTGACTAAAATCTCTTTAGTTGACACCATAGACAGATAAAACGTGCTAAGACAGAAAACAGTGTGGTTGCGTATCAAAAGAAGAAGCAGTCAAAGGTTACCTTGGTGATCATGGAAATCATGGCACTTAGAGGCTGCTCTCCATTGGTGTCATATACAATCATCTCATCCCCAAAATCACAAAAAAGTTGGCTGAAAAAACAAATGCAGCAAGTCACAACCGCGGCAAACCCACTCACATAATAAGCCAGATAAGAACTAAGCAAATGTTTACTATTTTGTCTCCTCACCCAAACAGCCCTCGTGTGTCAGCAATAATCAGTTTGATGCCTTTGCTGTGGCAGAAGTCACCAATGCGTGTTTGTTCATCCAGTGAAGAGCTGGTCAGTACCACCACCTGCACAAAAAAAAAAAGGCTTATTGAAAGACAGCTGTCATTTTGTTACCTATTCAATACCATTAAAGCAAGCATTACATTTATTTGTATGCATTAAGTTTAAGGCAGATATTTCCCCTGGCTGATCACAAGGACAGCAAGGGGTCAGAACATTAATTCAAAACAAATGCGCCTCTTTCAAAACAAACAGTGCTTTGAATCCTGTTACTGTCAAAGTGCCACATTTAGACTTGTCAGTTTGCTTGGTAACAGTTGGAGCATTTCTCAGATTATAGGAAAATGTTCTGCAAATTAGTTAACTATTATTTTCCTATTTGGTCACAATAAGCTTATTTTATAAATACTTTACGCAGCCAAAAAATATATACAACTGAAAACTAATTTTAGCAGGTTCAAAATATATGTTACATGCAGTTAGAACGTGAGGAAGGGAAATAAATTTTACAGTTAAAGTTCAACCATGTTATTGTTTAAAACTGCTAGTATCAGACAGATGAAAACAAACACACTATCGGTCAAGTGTAGGATGAGGTGAGGTGGAGGTTTATTTTACCTCCCTTATAAGCATGTTATGCAGTACCTGAAACTGTGTTAGGTAGTCATTGGTGAGAGCTCCAGTATAAGCTGTCACAGGAACATAGCTGTTGAGTTCTGCCAGTCGCCCCTGACTGACCTCAGCGCGGTTCTTCCCCAGGTCTTCCTCACGCAGGTAAAACTAGAACACACAAAACATTTGCCATCAGTTTCATATTTCACTGCATGGTGTCCCGTTCCCTCCACATGCTCATACCAGCTGGGCTTTACAAGGAGAAAGGCAACCTACTGGATCTCCAGTTGAGCATGCAGGTTAAGTTAAACAGATCACAGTGGTATTAAACATCCTTAGCCAGACAGTAAAACATAAAACAAACCTAATAAAACATACATGATAACCAAATATCTGTCTCTTTTGAGCCTGTTTAAAACTTTGTTTGGGACCATCAATGGATATGATAATTATGAGCAGTGGGACCAAGTCAGATTAGTCAACACATCTTGCTCAGTTTCATTACCGTTTCCACACAACAGATACTAAACTCTGTTTAAAATGCAATGTCAGTAAAACTGGAGGACCGTGATCTACAGCACAGTTGTGCAGTTCTGAAGGTGAGCATGGTCCACTGACCTGTGAGGAGAGGTCCCGCCACTCAGCCACACCCTGATCATGCAGGGTGACGCTCTTGACTCCGCCAAGGATGACATTCTTAGCTATCTCCACCCCAAGGCCACGCAGTCCTGAGATCAGCACATTGGAGCTCTGCATACGTTTCATGGCATCATGGCCCAACACATACCTGATGAACAAGAGTGAGTTTTACACGCATCCCCTAAACAATATTTCACACTGCAACTTCACTAATGGAAGACGACAAAAAAAAAGAAGAAGAAGAATTTCTGAAATGGCCCCAAATCATTGTTATTTTCTCAATTAGCATTTTATTTAAAAAGGTCCAGAGATGAACCTGCAAGCTTAATTTATCTGAAACTGCTGAAATCCTGTCTTTGGCATTTAAATGGCAAAATGGTTTAACACAGTTTTCTGCAAAAACAAAACAAAAAACTAACAAAACAACGAAAAACAACCTCAAAATGCTGATGTGTCAAGAGCACAGGCACAATACAATGTAAAAAATAAAAAAAGTACGTCAGGACTTACAGCTGTCTGGAGTACAGGCCTTCATCAATCTCAGCATCATTTCCATTCTTAGCCATGCCCTGTGGGAACGCAGCCATTAAAGCACTACGTACTGAACTGCTCAGTTTATAATAGTCAGATTCTGCACTACACCACATTCAGATTCCCTACATCAGAAGAGAGGTAAGCTTTTACATTTGCCACTTCTTAGTCATATCTGAAGTCTATAATGCACACTTCATTTTGAGCAATTTAATGTACATTTTATTGAGTTATAAGCATACTTTATGAAACGATGTAAACAAAGTAACATTTTTCAATGAAATGTGTGATATGTAAAGGCTGTCTATTTACATTATAGCTAGAAACGGTCACTGAGATTTCTATGTAACTAATCCTCCTACGCTTGAATAAAACATGCAGAGTCAAGGTGAGCAGTCAAGTGAACTCACGTTAGCTGGGGAGTGGGATAGTTCAGTTTTGACAGAATTTGAGGAGGAACAGTGGGATCCCGTCTTCGTCTCTGATCCTGACACGCGACGCTTCTTGGACAGCGGCGAGCTGGACATCTAAAATAAATAAATAAATAAATTCCCAAAACCCCATAAATTTAAGAAGTAAACCAACCCCGATAAGAGCTAATCAAAATAACAGTCAAATTCCAAATTAAGCAAAGCAGCATTCAATCATGACATCACTTCAAAGTTGAAAGCAAAACCCACACACGTGATTTAGAACAATCACAATGTGATAACTGAAACTCGAGATCATTTGAATTCAGTATTATATTTTAAAGTGACCAAGATTATCAAATGGTCAAAGATGACTAATTGGCTCCAATACATTTACACAAATCTTCATCAACCAAAAGGTTAAACAATTAACAAAATGCCTTCATGGAATAAGAAACTTCTCCAAATCCAGAAAGATCTAAAATATTTATGTATTCTACTTTGCTGTGAAGCTTCTGTGACAGTCTAATGATGACAAATTTTTCACATATTCTCTTTCTTCATCAAATTTAAAATGAACAGCTCCAAGGCGTCAACAGCTTATACACATCTTAACCCAAAGCATCAATGGTCTCCAAGTTGCACTCTGTGCATGCCACAGTATTTGGGAGTATGTATCTTAATACTTCATTGATTTTTGTAGTTTAATTTTATGTTGACCCGCACACCAAGTGAAAATCCCTACGAATTTGGAATTTGGCAAAAAGATAGTCGGATTCTGAATTTGGAGCTCTATAGATTGGGATTCAGCACTGGACAGTTCCTGTAATGAATGACCAATATCCAGAATAAAGCAAACTACTTGTTCTATGCTACCAATATAAAAAACATCATGTAAGTGAAAACAAGCCTCTGTTATATAGGCAAGTCACGAAAGAACTGTAAAAGGTAAAAAGGACAAAATGATTTTTCTTCAAATTGTTTATAAAATTAACAGAAAATGACAGTTACACAAACATGAGCTCTATGCAGTAATTACATATACATATATATATATATATAAATAAAATTAAAAAAACAGTTTGAAAATCGAAATACTATCCTGTGTCTCTCAGTATGATCCTCAATATATAGGACATTTAAACAGCACATTAATGAACAAGAGAGTACTTTGCTTCATTACGGCAGGGGCAGATCCTGCATTTCTGCCGCAAGCTGTAGGTAACTGGCCTGCTATAAATAGATCGTGGACACAAACGCTTTGTTTATCGCTCAGGCTCGCCCATTCTACAGCACAGAAATGCTGATTCATTAAAACTCAACTTCACTCACAGCTGCCTTTCCTCCATCGCATAAAAAAAAATCAGGGCAGTAGAATGGGACATTCTATTTATAAACCCTTACATGGGTGCCTGAGCATGTCCCTTCTTGCTTTATCTTTCTACAGAATTGGAAGTAAGTAGATTTCATCACTGGTCAGAGGGAACTGAAATAGAACATGGCAAAAAACCAAAAAAAAAAAAAAAAACAGGACACACATTACCAAAGCGGAAAATCCGCATTCCCCTCAGTAAATAGCGCAGTTAGGGCAAAACCAGAAAGTCAATCTGCCCGTGATGAAATTGCACACCGACATTTGGACCCAAAAGAGATTATGTGTGATGTTACATCCATAAATACAGGCAATAATGCTAACTTAGATTAGATGGCCCTTACCAACAAAAGGAATGGAAAACGTTAATGAAATACGCCCAAAAATTGTCACGCCAGAACAAACGAAACCTGCTTAACGTGACATTACACCTGCTGTGTGTTTTTCTGTCTAGGCTCTTTTACATATTCCGATCTCTGCATGGCACATCCTAGTCAAGCTAATTAATCTATAATGTATTTACAAAAGATAGTCAAGTTAAGGTAATGTTAATCGGAATTTGTTCCTTTTGGGTTTCCTACACGTCCATCCGAGTAAAAAAATTAAAGAGATCAGGTTCCATAGGCTGTGAAAATCCATGCAGTTTGGTCTGAGGCCTAGCTCACTTACATTAACCGGATTAGCTGCCTGTTAGCACAGTAACGAAAACGAAAGAGTTTCCGTGTTTTTCAAAAGAGAGAAAGAAACTTGGTTAGCCTGTAGCTCTGAAGTGGCCTGCTTCAACAAACCATTTCTATCTCAACACTGCAGCACCCAGAAAAACAGCAAGAGAGACACAAAAATAAAGTAGGAGGCTGTGAGAGGAGCTAGCACGGAGCAGATCTGGAGAACTGAATGGGCTCCGTTCTTACCAATAACCCTTCTCTTTCCACTCCCTCAGTGTCAGCAAAGCTCCCTCGTGCGAAACCGACTCCAAACGACGACGGTGCGGCTTGCTGGCAGGTGAGGTTATGATGGAGGGGAAAAGAGAAAAACCCAGGGGGAAGCGACAAAAGCGCTGCGAGAAAGAGCCCCCCCTCGCTATCCTGCCGAGTCACTCCGGTCCGCCCTGCTCCCCACACTCACAGCCTTCCAGCTCTCAGCACACAGCACGGAACAAAACCAAAATGGCAGCTGCAGCGCAGGGGAGGAGCTGCTCATATATTCAACAGGAAAGGGAGGACTCAGGGTCCTACGTGTGAACAGGCACTCATTGGACAGCAGCGCTGAGCCTGCGGAAATACAGGCCCCCTGACAGAGCAGTTCCTCTCCAGCACACTGAGAACCACACAAAGACAGAGCAGCTCCTCTCCAATACACTGAGAACCACATAAAAGCAGAATATATCCTCTCAAATACACAGAGAACCACACAAACACAGATCAGCCCCTCTCCAAAACACTGAGAACCACAGAAACAGAGCAGTTCCTCTCAAACACACAGGATCGTAAATATCATTATGGTTGACAAAGTATTTCTCCAAATCAGTCCAGAGGGCTGAATGACAGGCACATTTGTATCAAGTGTGTCAGAATAAGACAGCCCAGTTCATTCTGGGACACCAGTTTAATCAGGTGTGAAAAGAATTGACTACGGTGTATATTATCTATTTTGATGCTCAATACAATGACCAAAAAACATGTGCCCAAACAAAAGACATTACTTCTCTTCTTTTTTCAATTCTCCCATTTACGCTTGTCCAAGTCATAGAAGTTTTTAGGAGGGCCTATATGTACATTTCCATGTATGCAGCAGCATTATTCTACACAAACAAACACTCATACACTAATACAGTTACAGTGTTAATCTACTGAACCATTATTTCATTTCACTAGGCATAAAAAAAGGATAAAACATGTTTTTCGGAGATGTAAAGTGGTATCCATTTTCCCCATAGTGCACCATTTTAAAGAGATTACTCAAAACTGAACAGATGCTTTAATGCTATTCTGTGCAGTACAGGTTCGCTGCAATGGAAAACAACCCTCATTTGAGATTAATACAAAACAGTACTGTATTTTTATTCATTTATGTTTTCCCTATGAACTCTTGGATGCAATACAAAATCCCTTGCATATGCAGTCTTATAGAACAAATAAATAAAGGACTAAAACAGCACAGGTGCCAAAGATTTAATACACATACATTAACTTTTGGGCTACTATCATCAGGTACACATGTTCAAATCAGCAGCCTTTGATACCAGCCTCTTAAGATATTTTTAAAAATCCCCTAAAACGGCACAGGCATTAACCTGCAGCACCATGCTGGTTAACAGGGGAATTTGGAGTTTAATTTATAGACGTGACTGAGAAGTGTGATCAAACGCCACCATCTCAGAAACATGAAGAGAAATTGCTCTGGCTGTCCAAACACTGTGTTTGCACATCCATTACAACAAGTGTGGTACAATTTTAACTTTCTTGAAATATGTTTCCCCATCAATTTTAAAGTCTGAGTTTTTTTCAACCCCTTTTTACAGGCTTGACTGATATAAAAAGTTCATAAATGCTTCATAAGTATTTTTATCCAGATAATTTTTTTTCACAATCCAGCTACTTCATTAAACAGGATTTCTATTAAAAACTGTCGCTTTAATTACGGTCGCATCTTAAACTCTTAACGCCTTGTTAATGCCCAAAGTGTTTCCATCTTCATTGTATCTAATTTCCTGACATGAAACAAAAATCAATATTTTAGAACACTGACCCATTTAAAGAATCTCTTGAAAATAAATTGTGTCCAGGCATGTCTACCTGTTTATTAAAGATGGTGATAAATTAGTTAATTCATGACAATTTATGATACTGCATGTACCATTATTTCACTACAGGCATGTAAACCTGACTTAGCATTGGTAAACACCAGGATAGATTGTTATGTTTAGATGGTACATGTGTGTAGATTCGGGTCCTTTGAGTTACTGAACAAAACAGAACATGTGAGCATTCAGAGAAAACTGACCGTGCTTATTCACACCTGCTGCTAGTTTAGAAAAGAAAGGACTGACCACTGTTCTGACCTACAATTCAAATATTTAGGCGCTCTAAAAATAGATAAAACCTAGAAAACTGGAGCATTAATGTACAAACTGTCCCACCACAGCCTGAGATTTTCACCTATACATTCATTTCAGCTTCATCTATGACTACAATAACTTCCACAATGCAAGGCAGCAGGCTGACATTCATGGGTAACAGCGCAGCACGTCAGTATGGCATGTTTACCTGCGAGTGTCAACATGTAAATACATCTTATGCAAGCTTTAAACTCAATAATAACACTTCACACAAAAATAACACTGACTGTTTATGCCGTGCCAGAGCATCAAAGTGCTAGGTAAGTTACTCAGCCTGCTAAAGATTAACAAGGTTCAAGAAATATGGGCTTTTAGGCCATTCAAACACAAAATACCCACACAGTGTGGTCCAAATTAGAGTCCTGATGTCTATGAACATAAACATCACGAGAATGAACTGGCTGCCTAATTTTATCAGCATGAAGAAAACAGACCAGTAACATTTGTGAGTGATGGATTCTTGTTTAACCCTCCTTAGTCCACTTAAAGAATGAAGCTGAAGCATTTTCCCCTCCTGATTATGTTGCCAAAAGTACAAATTTGATAAAGAAAGTTTTTTTTTAAACTGGACCCACAAGTAAAAGCATTAAAAGTGCTCCTTTTCAGTCAGAAGCAATGTTCTGGTCATGGCCAGATCTTGATTTTAACACTTTACTACCGACAAATTTAGGGAATTAGATTAGGGAAAGTAATGTTTATGTGAATAACCAACTTTCTCCATCATAAGCAGAAAGTGACATTATCTAAATAAAACCAATTCATCTGTGAAGTGAGACATGATTCATCTTTTACTTGGCACCTCTAAATGCCTCAATGTGAACTTACTCTTCTATGGATCAACATCAAATATCCAGAAATCAAAAATCAACACCTTGTTAAATATTAGTAAGCACAGATAAGCGAGTGTCACTTCCACTACAAATTATTCCTTTAACATGCAAGAATTTGAATTAAATCCTTAATGGTAACAAATAAAACAATGACTGTATTTCAGCCAGCATAAGTTTAATGCTTAATTCTATTCTATGCAGCTGTCTGAACCTCTTCTGTTATTTTAATTAAGAGAATCAGTTGCCATCCATTACATCTTACCAGAATTCAGTAAACAGTAAACACAAACATTTAAAAAGGATAATTAAATTCTGGCATTTAATGTGTGGCAAAAACACATTTACAAAATCTAGAAATTCCACAGTAAATTCCCATTAATTAGCACTGCAGAGATATCAAGCTATACTTTGTAAAGTGTTTTTGCAGAGCAGCTAAAATGTATTCTCCTACAGGGTGCAAGTATGCATTTTTAAATGATTACATAATGAATTATAGGCTACTAATCTGTCAAATAATTATTGTATTGTTTCTGCCAATATTGAAATAATCCAGATTTCATTGTACATTCTTCTGAGAGGGCAAAACTAACCTGAAAATATGTTGCACTAACTTGGCATTTATTAAGAAATTCAACATAAATTATGCATGGAAATGATGTGCCATAGTAAATCATTATCACTTAAAACCATCATCTACTTCAAAGTAAAGGGAAATTGAGATTTATAGTAACTTATAGTAAAAAAAACTCAATATGTACATACACTGTAATATATACACACGTGATGGGGTATAAATACTATAGATAAATAATAATGCATCATTAAATGAGGGTTTAAATTATAGGTCACCATGTCTGTTGACAATCTTACTGAACAATTTCTGCCAGTATCCAATTTAATTGCACAGCTACACCATTTACCACTTTGCCATGTCTGACCTGCAAAAAAAAGAATGTTGCATAATTTCACTCATTTCAGATACTGACAGGTCTAGATTTCCAACAAACCTTACCTCAGGTTTCCGTAAATGCGTATTGAGAGGAGACAGGAACCCCTCCAGTGAGAGCAGAGAGGGCATTTTGGTAAACAAATCCAAAATAGATGTATATTAAAGGAATAACCGTTGGGGGGAGGGTGACACCTTGTGACAAAGGCCCAAGAGGGCCGTTTGTGTTCCTGGTTGTGTAGGGGGGACTGAGCCCAGGGAAGGGGGCTTACGCCCCCCCTTTAAATAGGCTCTCTCGATGGGTACACGATGCATGTTCTACCACATATCAGTACACTACACATGTATCCTGTGCACCTGCATGCATATTCATTCAGAGAATATCAACTGATCAACGTGAACTACCACTTAAAGGGAGTACGTCCACCTCGACACGTTAGCTGTAGCTACTCTAATCAATTCAGAAATACAAATAGCTTGCCATCCTCTCAAGCTCTTACACCACTGGGTCTACCAGTGGCGCCAATCATTGTGTAGCATGGTCGATTGCTTATCTAGCTGACAAGAAAGCGCTGTAACTACCATTCCTCCAACTCTGGTCCCATTTCATTCACGTTCTGGAGCTTTTTTAATGTCTAACTACAACTATAGCTTTAGCGTTACTGGATAAAAAGACCGAAGAGCTGATAAGACTGAGTCATTTGCAACGCCGTGTAGATAATTGTCTCCAAAACGATGCAAGAGCTCAACAAGAAAAAATGGCATAAACAGCTCCTTGTGGTACAGAGAGCATTGAAGCCTACACTACAAAAAGGGACTCCTGGGCTAGCTTAGCAACCCCTTAAGTCCTTCTACATAACTAGTCGCCTTGAGTCAAGTTTCCAACTTTAAATAAATCATATTTCACTGAAGGGTACATTGTTTTTGCAGCTGAATTTTAAAGCAACCAAGAGAGCTAAATAAGCACATTGAGTGTCAGTTTCTCAGCTAGTTAGCCAGCTATTCTGACGAAAGCTAGTTAGCATTAGCCAGGCTCAGATAGAAGTATGCAGAACTCACCACATCCGATATTACCAGGGCCTTTCCACGGCACTGAAGACAGAAAAACTTCTCAGGCACAAAGGCAAACACAGCGAAGCGAAACGTAATGTAAGTAAGGTTTTAGAAGAGGCCGGAGCTCCGTGTTTTCAAGCTCTGAGGAGAAGAAGGGTCTGACCGGCCCGGACCGTTACAGTTCCGAGACAGCTCGCCTCTATTCTTCAGCTCTCCCGCAACATGTGCAGAGTTTGAGTCTGGATCAGCACACTTCTTCAAGGAGGTGTGTTCGCTGGGGGTACATATATCGACTTCTTAGTAAACGTCAAACTATTATAAATCTTTTCTCTTCCAAGATCTATGTTGAAGTTAAACAACAAAAATGAAACAGCTACTCATGTGACAATTTATTATTTCCAAAACGTATATTCCTGCAACCCTGTACACCCCCACCTGTCGATAAATAAGCTCTTCCAGTTTACATAGACGCCGTGCATGGAGGGAAACGAAGTACGATGTGCTGGAGAGTCAAGACCAGACGACAGAAACTTCTCTCGTTTCTTTCGTAAACGAGTGGTCTTATAACTTTGTGAATAGTAATTGGAAGGGGAAATTACCAAGATTAGTTTATGATACATATTTTTCAGATAGCTTTATTTATTGTACAATTGAATGTAAATTATATGGACAAAAACTATTGGCACACCCCTCTTAATGATTGAATTCAGTTGAGTTAATACTCAACATAATCTAGTTTTATTTCTTAACGGGTAGTCTTTTAACCTTGAGCAGTAGTCAGTAAATAATACGTGAAGGTGTGCTGAACGAAATTAGTTTATGATACAAATTTGTCAGACAGCTTACTTTATTGTCCAATGGAAAATATATCATATGGACCCAGGTATTGAGACACCCCTCTAAATTATTAAATTCGGGCGTTTCAATACAGTAACTATAATTTGTAACTAAATAATAGTCAGTAAATAATCCTTGAAGGCGAGCAGACCGAGATTTGTTAATGACTTTTTTGTCAGGCGGCTTACTGTTTTTTACAAAAGTAATGTACACTTTATGGACAAAAGTATTGGGACACACCTACTTACTTGAAGGTATTATCATTCATCATACCCATCATTACGAAGCCCCTTAAATTTACCATTTAAAGTTACCTTAATTTTGATCTTAATTTCCAGGAAATTAAGTCAAAAACTCACAGATTAATGCTGGATAAGGTGTAAAACTACTAAATATTTCCATGACTTTTTCAAAAATCTGTTGTAACTGCGAAAGGGTGAATAAATCTATCTTAAAATCTATGTATGTGAATGCAAAGTCCCTGTTGGGTTGCACGAACTCATGACGTTCTGATCTCAGATCGAACTCCCTTATCACTAGGCCACCAGCCTAAAGAAAACAATCTTGGCGTTCTGGAGCAGTACACAAACAATGACAATGTGACGTAGTCTACCTTTTATTGAAATCTTGGCAGAAATATTGAAAAAGTAGCTTGAAGGGATCACCATGACAAAAAATTGCTGAGAAGAGGACGCCAGAGTTACAGAAACACAGAAGCAAGGCTCTTATATTTTTAAATTGAGTTGTGGGTATATAATAAATAACTATACATTTCATAAAATATCATATTCGTAATAACAAACTAAACACGAGAGGAAAAAAGAACATCGACCAAACAAATAGGATATACTAACATCACAGGAAACAAAATAGAAAGGCAAGTCTGGTTCAGCTCCTGAAGTCGGCAGATAGGTGTGTCATTCTACTAATAATTAGGATGCACATAATACAGATTTCCTCCTTTTTGTAATACGACTTAATGACAGAGAGAGAGAATATAAAGACATGCATAAAAGGTATGTATAGAATGTATTGTACAATAATAAGAATAAATCAACAGATTTTTCAGGGTACTGCCTTTTAAAGACACGATCTGCCGAAGTTTCTTATTTCTTACACAGTCTGTTGCGCCCCCATGTGGTTCATTTCGTTGGAAACGGATGGCAGGTCATCCTGCAACTTTCTACCATGACGATGGTGAGGTGGCCCAACCATTCATAAGGTATA
>JBBMFX010000128.1:19939428-19950185 GCA_037832545.1 Rhabdalestes septentrionalis | reverse complement strand
CATTTATTAAAAATGTTACAAAAAACCACATGCTTTCAAAGGGTGTCCTAATTTTTTCACATGACTGTATTTATTCATCTTTTTTTGAGATAATTACATTTTAAGTGATTATCTGGGAAGTTAAAAAAAATAACAAAAAATTATTTAGCTAAAAAATAAACACAATAAGTAAATACAAACAAAGATTGAACAACAGGTCCTGATGAGGTGATCAAATTCATCGAAGCACCAAACAAATGCTTCAAAGAAATCTGCTCAAATATACTGGAGCTTGCAAAATCATGAATATGTCTTAATTGTACTCATAACTTTTCTATGATTAAACAATCTTTAAATTCTTAAAAGGAATTCAGTTTATTTCCAAGTTGAAATATAAAACATCACTTAAATAATTTTTAATGTCTTCTCAGTCTCAAATGAACATACTCAATGTGTTTATATTAGTGCTGTCAAGCGATTAAAATTTTTGATCTAATTAATCACATGGTCTGGCGATGAATTAATCTAATTAATCACATTTAACCGCACATACATGCAGACTTACAAGAAGCAGTTTTTTTACCATTTATTATAGAATACAAGCCTATAACTTAGGCTACAATGGTCATGACATTTGTATCATTGACTGAACCAAACCTATGAGTTAGGTTACAGTCATAAATTTTGATAAACTACGTCTCCCAGCTCTCTCTCACACAGTGCTGAGACTCCGCCCCTCTGGGGGTCTGGATGGAGAAAGCTAATGCGGCTACTTCCAGACCATTTTCCCCCTCTCCTGCTGCCTCTAGCTCTATCTTTGATAGGTGAATACGATTTTGGCACACGCCAGGTGAATGCTACTGAATAGAATGCACAGAGCTGACAGTAAAATTGGGTGGTTGAGGCATAATGGTCTGGGCTGTTTTGCAGTGTTTAGGGTGCTTTAACACATGCCTCAACTACAGTTCATTTTCCCAGTCGGTGCGGTTCGTTTGGGCATGTGAGAATGCAACAATTGGACCCGAGTCCGCACCCAAAGCAGTTAGTTTGTGGTGAGAACATGATCCAGACTAGAACAGACCCAACTGCAAAAAGTAATGCACTTTTTTGCACTAATCCAGCTGTCGTAGTCAGCTGCGGTGTGCCTTATGGGATGACGGGATGTATTTGTTTACAGTTAGCGCTTTAGCAATATAGCCCCATGGTGGCTCGTGCACAAGTCTGGAGCTGTAAGGAGGAGCAGAGCCTCATCGAAATTTGTTCTGATGACAATATTAGGTCCAAACTTTCAAAAACTCATAATAACAAAGCAATTTTTTGCTTATTTACTAAACAGCTCAGGGAAAGGAGGTTTAATAGATCAGTAGAACAGTGCAGGGTTAAGACAAAGAAACTCCACCAGCAGTTTCCAAGTGCAGGATACCCGCACAATTATTCTGACCAATCGAAAAGCAGTTTAGGAAATAGCAAATCTGGCCAACGAGTGATGTAGATTTTGACACGTGACTGCATTTTGCTTCCTTTCAACTGGTCTGGACCAGATTATTCAACTGTAGTGTGAAAAGGACCCCAAACGGCAGAAAAAATCTACAATGTATCATTTGTTGCCCTTGGTCCAGACCAAATGAAACGAACCACATATGTGAAAGCACCCATAGACTCAGACTCTTATTTCCAGTTAAGGGTAATGGAGAATAAAAAGACATTTTAGATAAGCTTCTGACCTTGTGACAACAGGTTGCCGAAGACCCCTTTCTGTTCCAGCATGACTGTGCTCATGTGCATGAAGGCAGGTCATTAAACACATGGTTTGACACACTTGTTTTGGAGGAACTGCAAGGGCCTGTAGAGAGCCCTGGCCTTATGCCACATGAACACCTTTGTGATGAACGGGAACATAATTTGTGAGCCAGGCCTTGTTGTCTGACACCAGTGTCTGACCTCACAAAGTTTTTTTTTGACAGAATTAGAACAAATCCCACCTTTCATCTATTTTTCGTTGCAGAAACTGCACACACTCACTCACACACACACACACACACACACAAACACACACACACACACACACACACACAGATACACACATTTTGGAAGAGCCCTGACTCATTCCTTTTTCTGTACTATTTCATTAACAATATTAATGACTGCACGGATGTTCTCCTTTTCTGGCCTATTTGTGTCAGTATAGAAAAACGCTAAATCATTAACACCTGGTAAATCTCACAAAGACAAGAAACAAGACAAGTAAGATCTCTTTTTCTCTCTCTGTACTTCTCTCTTGTACACACACACACACACACACACACGCAGATATATCCCTCTGGCACACCCTTCCTCACCAGCTGTGATGCTAAACTTGTTTCGTGAACTGTTCGAGATTCCGTTTGAAAAACAGCTCTTGTCTTCTGCCATGTTTTATCTGCTCTTCCCCAATCACTTTATTCTTTTCATTTTAATATTAAGATCATGTATTAGTGAACCAGAAAAAGTCTTACTTTGACTCAGTCCAGCCTCGTAATAGCCTCACACACCTCTACCGCTGTTTTCATGACGCCTCTTTGATCTTTTCCAGCATTGTCCATTTTTTCCAGCTCTCTTTCGTCCTGTGTTCCCCTCTATTTGTAATCTGTTTGTGCCAAGTGTCACACATTAACCCTGAACAATCAAAACAATTGCAAGGGTTTCTATTTTCAGATCTAAATCCAAATGAACAAAGACAATATGCTGAATATTACACAAGCCTTAAATGTGAGTGCTTGATAGATAAATGGGGAAAAACAACATTATCAAAACAAGTGCTTCACAATGCTTCACCTCATTCAATACTTATTGTTTCAGCAGAGGCGGATGTTTTTCTAAGCATATCAGTTTTTACACAAAAGACAATAAACCATGGATCTGTTGGACATCTAACAAAATTAGAATAAAGGCAGTACAATATGGGTGCAATAACAATACTACAATTATATTGGGGTTAATTTGCTTGCTCAAGGTTCTTAAAGCAAAAGCAGCAAATGAACTGTCAGTTTCTGATGAGATGAAAGCAGGAAAAACAAGCTTAAGGATCTGAGCAACTTTGACAAGGGCCAGATTGTGATCTCCAGAGGATTTCCAAAGCAGCAGGTCTTGCGAACTGTTTCTTTTACGCAGTAGTTAGTACCTATCAAAAGTGCTCCAAGAAAGAATAACCGGTGAACCAGCAACAGGCTCATGAGTGCCCTATGCTCACTGATGTGAATGAGGAGTGAAGGCTTATCGATCTGATCCAGTCCCACACAGGAGCTCCTGTTGCACAAATTGCTTCAAAAGGTAAGGCTTTGTCCACTACCGAAAGTGTCAACAATTTGGCATATGAGCATCACAACTGGACCATGCAGCAACAGAAGAAGGTGGGTGGTCTGGTCTAAAGAGTCTTGTTTTTCAAATTGATGGCTGGGTGTCTGTGCTTCCCCTGAAAAGTCACCAGGATGCACTATTGGAGGCAGTGTGACACTCTACCTTAACAGAACAAGTACACCCATTCACAGCAACAGTATTCCCTAAAGGCAGAGGCATCCATTAGTAGGATAATACACCATAGTATGCTGCAAAAATATTTTTCAGGAATGGTTAAGGGAACAACAGGACTTTGAGGATCTGCTGCTAAAGTTTTAGTGTCAGGAAATCATCACACTTTCAGAGATCTTATAAACATCATTATGTAGGTGGTTCTAATGTTATGGCTGATGAGTGTAGAGTAGTATTACAAAAACCTGTGTCACGTTATTGAATTTTAAAAACAATATACTGTACCGCTCTACTCTGGATATCAGTAATGAATGCCGAAGCTATAAAGAATTCATGGTAATAATCCTACATCATCGCGTGATGGAAGTTCTAATTTCATTCATCCGGTTGAGGTAAAAGCACATGCAGCGGTCCAGACGCCTGCACCTGTAGCCTCGGGCTCCATTCAAACCACAGCCACTTCAGCACATGCTCCCCACTACACTCGCTGCTCATTACGCACTACCTCTGATCTACACTCTGCTCCCATGGGTGAGCAAGACTAAATTAAGCCTCCACTTCAGTGAAGACTCTCTCCATAGGAGTAAAAGCATCTGTAAGTGGAGAAACACTCACTATATTTCTTGACAGCGGAGGCTTATTCCAGCAATTAATTGATTGTTTTTCAATGTATTCAACGTTGTTCATTTTAATATGTGCCACGAAGCCATTTATTTTCAGTGTTGTGTTCTGTCGTGATTTATGGACCTTTATGAGGTGAAATTGAGTACAGTGCGAGCTACATGATGGGAGTGTGGCTCTGCAAGTACATGCCTTTGGTTGAGAATTAGGTCAGCTGAGCTCCTGGGAGAACAGAAAAAGAGAAAGAGAGAACAGAAGATGAAGATGGGTTGGAAAGTAGAAGGTTACAACAGAGAGAGGAGAATGACAAAGAGGCGGAGATGAAGCAGCACTAGTAAAACTACCAGGCTGGAGCCTCACACTGGCAGTAGGCCCCAGGACTCTGACTGACCTGACCTCTGTCTGCACGGCTGCAATAAGTGACCAAGGCCAAAAGAAGAAAGAAAAACTCTGTTTGTGTTGAATAGTGCAGCTTTGCCTTACATAAAAGAGAAGAATCTGAAGTATTATCTGCCCCATGGCGTAATCCCAAACAATGCAGAGATGGCACGTAGATTTCCAACGCATATAGCACAACAAAAATGTAACAAAGATGTTTCCCCCTTCTCTCCAGCTTTCACACCTTCAAAAGTGTCATATCAGTCTCTCTCTCCCTCTCTTTCTCTCTCTCTCTGTAGTGCAGGGCCTGCCTGACACTGTACTGGGGTAATTAGCTGTGGCTGGAATAGAACTATGAAATAGGGCCTTCCAATGGGAATAAACTTCAAGTGGGAATTTAGTTGGCCTTCTAAAAATGTGTCAAGCAGGCAAATATAAGTAACCGCTGTAAATATAGAGGACAGTAATCCATGAGAAGCAATCTGAATGAATGTACACTGTACCAGATCTCTGAGATGGTCACACAGCTACATCGTTTGCTTATTAGCTTCAACACTCAATGCAAATAAAGAATAATTAATAATAATATGTTTTAATATTATTAAAGACAGAATAATATCCCTGCAATTTAATGGGCCGCAGTCACATAAAGTCTGTCTATTTTCTACCATTACTTTTGCTTATTTGAAAATATTTTTGTCCAGGATATTCCTCTTTAAAATGAACTTCGACACAGCATACAATGGGAAGAAAGCTGTCCTGCATATAACCCACATATCTGAACAATTTGTACCATGTCTCTTCAAAGTTTTGATCATTGAAAGGTCATTGTCAGCCTGTGTATAGACAGACGTGCGGAAAATTGAAGTGAGGACAGCTAAGAGGCAACATCAATACCCCAAAGCTGCAAAATAAAATTTTATGACTCCCTCTAGGGGGAGGAATGCAGGAGAACTGAGGCAAAGGCTTTGACTTCAGACGTTGAAGAACGGGGATGATCATGAGAAAGTTAGTCACATGAGAAAAAGACAGAGGGAAAAAATATAAGCGGATGCGCAGGAAGAAAAGTGTGAAATATTCAGCAGTGAAATCCTCTCCCAGGAGGAGAGAGCGAGCTAATGATTGAAGTGGGTATAATGGTGGCCGAGTCGCAGCAACCCTCAGCGTCATTTATCCTATTTTTGCCAAGAGAAGAGCATTAACTTCAACACAGCCCATTTCCCACGGCCTTATGAAAGCTACATAACACAGAGGACACTCATTACCCATACACGTAACACTGGAAAGAACAAATTTAACAAAAGTGTGTATCAAACCCTAGATTAAATTAACTGTTGCTCTTAATAAGACATGAAATACTTCTACAAACTACGAGAACGCAAAATCAAGGCAAATGTACGACAAGACTCCAGACACTTTCTCTTACAGTTAAGACAATCTGAAAAGCGGGTTCTTACAGAAAATTGGACTCTCTGAAATGTATTAACCATTTGAAATCATTTTAATGTAATAGCCAAAGCTTAAAAAAAAGACTGTTTACAACAAGCAGGAAAAATCCTTTGGAACTTTAAAATGATACAAATTTGTGCCTATTTTGTGGGAAGAATCACAGAGTTGAACCTTTCGATAACTAGATATCACAGACTGGACCAGAAATAATGATGTATCTTACAGTGAAATATTTCTGAATTCATTCAGTTCCCTGAAAACTTTTGATGTAATAAGAGGTGAGTGTGGTGTCAGGTCTACCTGACCGCAGAAGAAATGGACGTTCTCCATTATTATGCTCATCATTAGGTAAATGCCTTGTTTTCTCCGGAATACATACTACAGTGATAAAAACCAGCAATGAGTTCTAGAGTTCTGGTGTCCTCTAAAATAACAGACAGAAGCCTCCCAAAGATAAAAATGGGAAAAATAACAAATATTAATAAAACGTCCACAAAAATTTCTTTAGGAAAGCCCAAGATTCTACTGATAGTGATGTAACCAAAAATTAAGAAATGTTTAAGGTGTGGGCACAGGTCAGTTTGCTCTGATTTTTCCAAGAAGAAAGAATTTTGCCTTTTTAAATACGTGATCAGGGACATGAACATGGTAAAAAAAAAGCTTTTTGATTTCAGACTGGCTTCAAGCAATTACACAATTATATTTCCATGGTATAGTAAACCTAAAAGCAATCATTTGTGAAGTTTAAGGCTTAAAAAAACAGCTGATTGCTCGGTAGTCCATATGTAAGTGAGCTGCACATGGCTGAAGATGAGTGTGAAGTAATGTGTAAAGTGTAGGAGCTCACAGGCTGCCAACTGAGGGCCTAGGGCGCAGAACAGCCAAAGTCCCCTCTGCCGTCACTGGACAGCGCCCATCTGGAAGCTTTGGCTGCATCCTCGCACTGTAAACTGCCACTGAGCTGAAGCTGACTCTGTCGCCTTACAGTACAGGAATCAATAGCATGCAAACAAATATCCAGTCTCTCCCTGGTCCTTTCATGGACGGCAGCACGCTGCTTACAATGCTGCTGAGCAGAGTACTCGGAGGTGACATTTTTTTTGGAGGTTTAAGTAGGTGGATTATCTAAAACCAGGTCAGGAAAAGGCATGGCAGATTCTGCTCTCGTTCCCTCACATTCTCTTCATTTGACACTGCAATAATCTGTTGCGTAATACCCCTCCTATTCCTCTCTGCGTTATTCCACTGCGATTCCAGTCTGTCGTCTCCACCGCCCTCCTATCTAGAACATCAGCTTAGACATGGAAGGTCTGGTTATTTAGAGGGACAGCATGTGAAAGTGCCAGATTATTTGAGTGTAAGGACTGTATGAGTGAACTGGCTCGCGTCTGGTGCCTGTGATTACATCACATGTCACAACGGTTGACACAACAGTTGCACATGGGTAAATGGCTGTGGCCTTCTGGTGAGCTGGATGTAAAGTTGTAGTGATTGGGAAACATAGATCAGGCAGAAAAGAGAGAGAGAGAGGCGTGATTTGAGCGAGGAGACGAGAGAGGGTGAAGAACTGTGGGAGGAAGCAACAACATGAGTCAGATTCTGAAAATGGTATTACAATGAGAGACGTTTGACCAGACGCAGTTATATTAAAACCTTCAATCATTTTACCATCCCGATAGGTAAAAATGCAGAAAGGAAACAGCACTGGCTCACACGGTTGTAGAGTAAAAATGCCAGCACTTCATTAAAAAGCAATGATACATTAAAAAAAATTAGATTAGAAGGATAGCTCATGATGCTTGTAGCCAATATATTATTTGTCAATAAACAGGACATTTTCATCAATGTTATATGTCAAATATTTAAATTTCAGTCAATATATATCAGAGCTCCCTATCCATAGTTCACATGTTGTCACTACCGCAGAACATTTCCCTTCTTTTCAACTGATTTAAATGGATGGTGTAGTGAAAAGATGACTTGATTTAATTCCTAATACATCCTAATGCTACATTTTTTATAGATTCTATGAAAAATATGCAAATGATGTAGATCTCGGGCTTCTATGTGTTAGTTATATTGTCAGGAGATCAGTCCCTCACTGACTGTAATTCTAGCCAGGGAAGTAGTGTTCTCCTCCAAGCATGTTGAATTAAAAATGTTATTGTGTTAGTGGTGCTTCATGTATATTGAAGGATGGATGCCGTTTTTCATCATCCCAGTGTGGTGGCACTGTGCAATGGAATGGAACTCGCTGAACTGGCCATGAAAAAATTAAGCGAAGATAAAAAAACTAAATGCAAATATCGATCATTCTGTGTCTAATTGAGCTATGTCATGGCAACATACAAAATCATCAGTAACTGATATTTAGAACCTTAAACTGTCTAAATATCACAGTACTTCAGTGTGGGAATTTTAAAATGCATAAAATGTAAATCTGCTATTTTAATTTCTACCAACAGAATAGTTATCTGATGATGTCCTATTAGATTCTATTTGCAGGAAAACAAAAATGAGGTAAATGGGAAGTGGAAAGACCAGAGTGAGCGTGAAAGAAAGAGAGAGACTGGGCTATTGGAAGGAGTCTTAAAAGGATGGTATGGGTAAAACACACAGTTAACTATAGCGCAGAGGGATCAAGGGATGATCTGGTTCTCCCTCTGCCTCTCCTTTTGAAACTCTCTTTTCTCCTTTCCCATTTTGCCTCTATATCTCTCCTTTCTCATCTTGCCTTCTATTTCTCTCCTAACTTCTCTACCAACATACAAAGGGGGGGAGGGCTGCAGGATGAAGAGCCCTCATCACTAATTCATGCTCCCTCTCATCTTGCCCATGCATTTACTGAGCTGTGTAACCAATGGCAAGCTGCTACCTATCCCCAAAATATACACGACAAGTGCCAGCTTTTATTTTGCTGTGGAAAAGCCTCACCTCATCACCTCATCTCTCTCGCTCTCTCTTTATCTCTCTGTCTGTCTCTCCCCGACTCTCTCTCTCTCTCTTTCTTTCTCCCTCTCTCTCTCTGTCTGTCTCTCCCTGTCTTTTTTTGCAGCTTTGTTCTGAGGGAAAGCAGAGACGGTTTAGTATTTTCACACATGATCAGACCAAACTGATGCTGACAAAAAAGCAGCTAAGTGAGGACAAGTTTGCTCGCTTGTGTTCTTCTGATCACATCATTCTGGCAAAATTACTTGAGATGACTTGCAGTTGATTATTTGAAGTAATTAGACAGCGAGAGAAAAAAAAAAGTGAGTTTGTGTGTGTGAGTATCCAAGTATGTCTTTCTGCGTCTGAGTGTCTAAATGTGTGCGAGCTTCCAAGTGTTTGTGTGCGTGTGAGTATCTGTGTGTGTGTTTGTGTGTGTGTGTGGTTAAATGGTAGAGTAAGGCCTCATGATTCCTGTAATGCTTTGGCCATTCATGTGTTCACAATTACACAGTAATTGCTACTCGGTTCCTATTGAAGGTGCAATCTTCACAGTTGCCCTCGCGTCCTGTGCTGGTCTTACAGGAGCATTTTTAGAAGGCAGCGGAAGATGAGTCCAGCTAACTGTTATCTACCTCTTGAGTGAGCTACGGTCCACAACAGTCTAAAGCAGCTCATTAAGCTCTGATTAGTTCTGTTTATGGGGAATGAAGGTTATTGGGTCTGCATAGTCTAACGTTAGCTCATCGACTGTATTTGTCTAAAATGATGTTGTTCTGTCTGTATACTTTTGAGGGGGTTCACAGAGAGGACAGGAGGGAGGTATCACAGCTGGCACATACGGGTAAGGCGTGTGTGAGGGGAGTCAACTCCAAAGAGCTACACACCAAACTCATCATCTCCAATGAAATCAGGATACACTCCAGTTTGCCTCTCGCAGCTAATGCTTTCTGTCTCTCTCTCCCTTTCATGAACACACTCGCAACCAGAGCAGAGGTGTGGCCTAAGGCTCACCGTTACATAAGCCTAACAGCCAGGTGTTGTGTGCATGTGTGTGTATAGGCATGCGTGCAATAGTTTACTATACCAGCTTCACTGCTCTGTACATCTCTACAGGCTAGTAATGCAGATTGCGTCTCCTAATAGAAGTCGTCGGGAAGGATCTTTGCCGCTCATGGGGGGAATGAAATGGGTCCCAGATCCTTTATGAACCTCATTTCATTTATCTTTATAGGGGTGAGCTTGATGAGGCGAGATGCGTCTGTCAGATGGGACGGTTCCTTTCGCGCAGGCTGTTTTATGATTAATAACTGCTAACATCATTAGGGCTTAGTTGTAAACAGTGTGTCTGGATGTTATGAGCCAAATATTGGACAAGAGATTCTGGAGCCCACAGTTCTGCAATACAAACATCCATATTCTTATTTTCTACTTCTGGATCTGTGGGTGGTGTGCTGTGTGTAGGCTAAGGCAGAATACGGCCTCTCGAAAGGTGAGATCTATATCTAGTCTGTGCATCAAATGTGGCCTACAGAACTCTCAGCACGATGGCATTGGGGTTACAAACAGAATCAAACCCACATAAATCCTACAGGTTACTTACACGTAAGCACACCTCCAAACACACAAGTGCACTCCAGAAAACCTACAAATAAATTGGACGTGTCAGTGCTGTCAGAACAAGACCTCATACCTCAAAAACCGTAACTTTACAATCTTCACCAATGTAAACAACCCTCAATGTGATTGTAAATTTATGTTACAAGACTTGATTCTACAGTACTCTGAACAATTTTCCTAATGGTTTGGTCTGTATGAAGGCTTGATTGACCTTCAAATGTCAAAAAATATATTTGTTCATATTTTAACATTCATTGAAGATTAATATATGTATA
>JBBMFX010000128.1:19914419-19931330 GCA_037832545.1 Rhabdalestes septentrionalis | reverse complement strand
TCTCTCTCTCTCTCTCTCTCTCTCTCTCTCTCTCTCTCACACACACACACACACACACACACACACACACACATACATACACACACTATATGTCTCTTAATATTTCATATCTCTTTTTTATTGGTCTCCATTTTCAAATCTCATTTTATGCGGTCTATGTATGTATGTATGTATCTAAATTATAGGCTTTTACCTGCCTACAGGGAATTCCAGAACACATTACCCCTTTAACATATTTAGGTAATGCAGTCATAAAAGGGTTATGGCATGGTCTCCTGTGATCATCGGCGCTCATTAAACTGAACAACAGCATCGTTTTCTAGCACAAAATTGCAGTACATCGTAAACACAGGGACAGAGAGTGGAGTGCTCCAGTTTTCAAGCGGGCCTATTTCATAGTCCACCGACCGTGCACAGAATCACCACGCCCAACAGATTGAGAGTGGACAGGATTAGAGGATGGGATTAAAGTGCAACAAACATCACTGCATTATCTGCGCATCAGGAGAGAGAAACATTGCCGTAATCGCTGAAGTCTTGCACTCGCTTCCACGTGATTAGTGTTTTTCATATGTTGAAATAAATGACATAATTCCTCTCTAACATGTGTGGACGGGCGAGCGGGGAGTAATGTTAAAAGTACCCGGTGACCTCTGAAAAATTTTGGACTACATTAAAACACTTTTCTGGGGAGACAACGCACAAATGTGAAACTAAAAGTGTTTTTACGTCTTTCAGAGTAAGTGTCAGCCATTAGTAGGTCATTCTCCCTGACAGCGCTTTGAGGATGTTCTCCTGTTAAGAGTATCTGGTCATGTTGGGTAACAGAGTGAGACTCTGCTTAAGCGGATGGGCCATTGAACTACCCTGCGGCAAAGCAGCAATCATACACTACTTTGTGCCAATGGACCACAGACAGATGGCTGTGTAATTATGCAGAAACTAACCCGTGTTTGTGTGTGTGTGTGTGTGTGTGTGTGTGTGTGTGTGTGTGTGATTTTTAATGTCAGTTTCTAGTTTTCAAGCTCTTAAAAACACTGAGCCAAAGACAGCAGTATATTCGATGAAGCTGAAGCCAGATGTCCTCCACACCTACACTACTATAAACAGTCTTGATTTCAGCCATGCTGGTTTAAGTTACATCTGTACTTCAGTTGAAATTGATGGCAGTGAATCAGTTCAGTGGAGCTCATCCCGAAATGATGGGGACAAGGACTGAGCGACAGCAGCAAAACTTGTGTGGAACTGTAGTGTTTCTATAGTAAGTTTGTCTGATATGGACTTTATGGGGCTCTAAGCTTTCTTGTATATTCATCAAAATGCATCAAAGTGTTTGGGCAGTTTGAGCATGATACCCTTACATGACCATCTTAGGTGAAGTGCATAATTAAAAATAGCTCTATTTTAGTTATATATTATATAAAAAAGTGATTATATATGAAAAGTGATTTTTACATGCACACACATAAATATATATATATACAGGGGCGCCGCCAGGGGGGGAAAGGTTAGAACGATTCTAAGGGCCCAGTACTGACATGGGGCCCTGTTAGGTGCTAGTAACATTATCTTAATAAAGGGTGGGGGGGGGGCAAAATTCTAATCTTTCATGGGGCCCAAGATTTCTGGTGGCGCCCCTGTATATGTATACAAGTTCATTTCTTTTCTTAAGCATGAAGCTGTGTGGCTGATGCTGAGCTCAATAGTTACCCAAAGAGCACAAACTGTTTCTATAAAAAACATCCCCAAAACATGTCTCAGACTGCATCCAGACCTTCATTAAGGTGGCACTGACTTGTGGATATGGTTTTTGAGACACTAAAAATTGTTCTGAGCTGAGAAAATAAACAAAATGTCACTGTTACATGCAGGGATTTCAGACGACACCAGGACTGGCATTCACAATGCAGCTGCCTGTGTCAACAACACATATACACGCCTTTTTGACCATAATGAGGATCTTAATGTGGTTTAAGTAGGTTGAATATAATTTATTACAGAAATGATTTGCCATTTGGGTGATTACTGGCACTAAAGGAAAAAATCCAAATTTGAAGACCAAACATTTCTGGGCTGATAGACTATATATTCTATAAACTAAAAAATGTGTATGGAGATTTACTGCTGAATAATTTCTGTGAAGATAGATCAATCTAAAGTCAAGATTCAGTACCAGAAGGGGAACAGCGGTCTTGTGCCATTCCTAATTGCCGTGCCAAACCTTGAAACAAGCACTGACACTATTATTGAATCTAGCAGTTCCAGAGATGCAGGCTCTCTCTGCACCGCAGAATCTCGCAGTGAACATCTATGCATATATACAGTATTAGGAAACTTTACCTTGACATGCCCAACATGCCACAAGCTTTTCCGCCCCCACACTCCAGCCCACTGCCACTTGAAGCAGCAGCAGACAAATCCCAAAATTTAGTGGCTGACCTTGGCAAAGAGTTTGAAGAGGAAATTGGCTGTCACTGAACAACATTTTTGAAAAGAGGGAACAGCAGTATGTGAAGACATCTCCTTCAGCGAGAGACGTGTGCAGATGTGGTTCTGTGAACACTCCTGGAGAGAACATTTTGGTCACTGACCTCATAGGCCCAAAAAATGAAAGTCTGTGTGTAATTAGTCAGATGTGGGCTGGCCGGGTGTTGGTGCAGTTGGTGACGGCCCACTGGCAGCCCATTATGAGGAAACCTATAATCGGCCAACAGGCGCTCCATTCAGCACATCGCACTGTGCTCTCGCGGTGCAGTCTCTTCAAAGCGACTGCTTAGATACGGCGCCAAATGTGGATTTTTTTTGTCGTATTTTTAAAGCATCATTATCAGTCCCGAACGGAGAAAATGAACATTCCGTTTTAGTTTCCCCGCATATGGTCATCTACATAACAATGAGAGCCTTTAAGGGGGCTAATGATCAAACTAAAATAGCCCTTTATTCAACGTTACTGAGACTCACACGACTTTATTGTCATTGTTTATTTATTATCATTACAATGGTTTATGATCCTCGTGTTGGATGCCACTTAGTACATAAAGCATTAATTTTTAGACTGCCATTTGGTGCAAAAGCTGTCTGCAATTTAAGCCCACACACATTCATCCTGTGGCCTTGAGTCTGTGAAATGTTCCTCTCTTTGTAAAAATGACATCCATTTAAAGTGGCATACAGTACATGCATTTACTTGTTTGTGTGTGTGTTTGTGTCTGTGTGCCTGCGTGTTTGCATGTGTAGAAATGTATGTTGCCGTATCTGTATATGCATACACCCATCAGACATTTACATGAAAAGTTTCCTGTCCAAAATTTAGCAGGACACGCCTGTGCTGAGTCCACAAGACCTCTGAAGCTTGTATATACTGTCTCTAGTACCAACACATCAGCAGGTGATGAAGTCCTGTATGATGTAAAGTGGGTTGTCCAGCACATTCTCCAGACGCTCAATCAAACTGACCTGTACTCGCTCTGTTGTCTTTAGGTTGGTAGTATGTGTCATCTATATGAATTTCGGAAAGGGTAAGAACCCACAATGCATCCCAGATTGCTGTATATGAAGCTGTGTAGCTGCAGAACAGTCAGAGTACCCATACTGATCCCCATCCACTGCTGAACGTGCCTACAAGTGGACGTATAAGCAACAGAACTAGACAGTGGAGCAGTAGGTTGAGGTGGCCTGAATCAACCTTGTTTTACTGCTCGGAGCATCACACTGCCTCTGCTGGCTTGCCATCCTCTTATAATGCATCCTGGTGGCACATACACACACACACACAGTCTTCCTTATAAACAAAAGCATGATTCAACAGATAATTCCTCCCTCTTCTATTGCTCCATTACCCAGTTTGGATACTCACACGTCCACTGCAGCAGTGGACAGGGGTTAGCATGGGCAGTCTGACTGGGCAGCTGATACACATCTTTGTTTGCAGCAAGCTGTGATGCACTGTGTGTTCTGACATCTTTCAGTCGTAGCCATCATGAAATTAATCAGCCATTCGTGGAACTCTTCTATGGAATCAGACCAAATTCTCTCCCCATGCACATGACTGGGCTGTAGACTCCTATGACCCTGTTGCCAGTTCATCAACCACTGCATGCTGAGAACATCCGACAAGACCTGCCAGTTTGGAAACTCTCTGACCCAATCTGGTCCTCTTCAGAATCTCTCAGAGCTTGATGTTTGCCTGTTTTTTTTTCTACTTTCATCAAATCAACTTCAAGAACGGATATGTGCTGCTTACTATATCCCACAGATTCATCTTTTTCAGAAACCAATTTTGCTTTGTTGTCTTGTTGAAACGTCCATTATACTCCGCTTTCATTGTCAATTCATTTGTTAGGTCCCAGTTTATCATTCCGTTTATGTTTAGTGATCTGTGATTCCCCAGCACCATTTACCGAAAAGCAACATTCATCACGATGCTCCCTCCTTTATACTTTACTTTGGACTATACATACATATATTCTTTCTGCAGACAATTAATCTGGAGATGCTGGACTATTCCCAAATGAGTTTTAGTTTGATTTGTGTGTCCCCAGAGTTCACTGATCAGCAGATATTAAGGCTCAAGTCAAATTTAAGTTTCAGTAAAAACAGAAAACTATAACATTCACCTCTGCCATCCTAACTAAACTTCATTAACAGGATGAAGGCATTCAGTCAGTTTTAAAGTCACCTAAAGATAACTTACCCTATGTGGACGTGTAGTATCTTTATATTAAACCATTCCCCATGCTAACAACTCAGTAGCCCCATGAGCTGAATGGCCTTAATTGTAAAGCTATATTTGAATGGGGATGTAGGGCAGGGATTACTGTCATATTAACTTAGAGGTGACGGAGACTCAGCGAAGGGTCTAGGACATATTTTTGGTTGGTTTTTTTTTTTTTTCACATTTGGGCAAAACATGAATAAGTTACATGAAAGGAAGGCTGTTACCATAACTACACACCACTTCAGCCATTATAAAACAACATGATTTATTCAAAGTGTAACATACTGCTGCTAATGTCACTTGACACTTACATTAGAAAAACCCTCTGGGTTGTGCAGTTATATTGTTAAAGCCGTCACTCTTGTATTTACCATACCATAACACCTATGTTACATAGAAGCATCAGTCTGTAAATTTAGATACTATAGACCTTGTTCAGACTTGGTATTAATATCTGCCTGGAGTGATCCGACCATCAGTGGTCAGTGAGAAGAATTACTATTACCATCTGCAAATTCCATGTGTCTCCAGTGACCACTTATGATTGGATTTCATGACTTAAGTTACTATTCAATTTAATTTTAAAAGCATTTTGACTATGTGGACAGCTAATACAACCACAACGTCTAAATGAAAGAAAAAGGAGAGGAAAAAAGAAGCTGCTTGCAGGTGCATGGGGCCATACTAGCCTTGTAATGCTAATGACATAGTGATGACTGTGGTAAAATGCTCAGAGGACAAAATGTAGAAGTTTTGGGACTAGTAGCTTAACCACATCTCAGTATGGAGAGATAAAAAAAAAAAGTCATTCATTTTTTCAGCCCAGACACTTCAGGGCTCATCCACATGCTATGAGCCAACTACAAAATGATGGCTCGTCCTCAGAGATCCATTATACCACATAAAAAATCAGCATGTGAACATACTGGAGACTTTACCAATGAGACATAAACTCACAGGCTACAACCGTGTGGTCTATATGAGTCATTCTGAACAGCCTGCCGCACAAGTGACCAAAGTCAGCGAGGACAGTTGCATTAATCAAACGGACACTTTAGTGAGGAAGCTGGGGAAAAGTGGGGCAGCGTGTGATGGCTGGTATTTAGGAAAAGGTGAGCATTTTTATTTAGAGATCTCGTTTTTTTTTGTTCCTTATTGTTTTCCTTATCAGCTTCCAGAATATTGGTGCTATTTCTGACCCCTTATCCACTCAGCTGTCTCGCCTTTAGACAAAGGTCTCCAATTAGTATGCTCTTTTCTTTTGTAGTTCTCAGAAAACCGCAGAGGCACACACACACACACTCAATTTCATGGTCGCTCACATGATAGCTGCACCGAAAATAGCCCCTGATGAAAAAGACCCTCTCCAAACCAAAGTTTTCAGACTCATTTAGGTTTTGCTGTAGACTCTTCAGAGGTTTTTTTTGCTGTACTGACGTAATGAAGTGCTTTTTCTGAACAGTTAAAGAGTGAGCAATACTTTTACTAGAGGTCCATTCAAACAGGGATAAATGGGTTGATCTCAGGTCAGAACCATTTTGTATTGATGCATTATGTATAATGCACCTGCAGCCATTAGTGTAAAAGCAGACATTGCTTTTAAAGTTATTTGTCTTCATCATTGTCATTGGGTACATTTGTTCATGAAGTCAAATCATTATGATGAAGTCTTCTTTCCCCTCTGTGAGCAAATTTATGCAAGTTTTTGGGTCAACTGCTGACAAACAGCTATGTAATGTCAATACATAGTATGTAAATATGACATTGGCTTTGCAGCAGGTGTAATTTCTTTACTGTTTATTTTGAAGCTCCATCAGATTCTACCCTCAGTTAGGGCTTTGTACTCAGTCAAGGGACCAAAAGGCCATGTAGTTGTTCTCAAACCGTCTCTGCCACTCAAATGGCCCGTAAAGAAAAAATGAATTTACCATACAATTTTTTAATTAAAGAGTTTGACACAGCATGTAAACATTGAAAAACATACCATTCTCTCCCAACTCAACAACCATATATGGAAACAATGCTACAAAAACTGTCTTGGACACATGCATCTGTTCAGCCTGCAACAGTTTTATTCCCCGACCCTTCACATTTATAATACAGGTCATTAACACACAAACACACACACACACATGCATATTGTAAGTGGTTGGAAGAGATGAATTCCTTTTCCTGGTACATAAACCCAAAGACAGTGTTAAGTGGACCTCGTGGGAAATAATAAAACTTAAGAAAAATGTAGGGCTCTGTAATGTGCAGGACACAAATTTGGACTTTGCATTGGGAGAAAAGGCACTAATCCATTTCTGTACTTATATGAGGTGTGTGCGTTTGTAGGTGGGTAAGAAGACCAGTGGCCCAGAGCGGTCTTTTCCCCCAGATTTTTGGAGGTTATTAATAAAATGACAAGGAAGGAAACAATGAACTGGGTCATAGATGACATTCTTCCTCTCTGTAGGTCCTTCTGGAAGGGGAGTTCACTCCTGTCTTCTTGTGCTTTCATGCAATATCCGATAGTGAAGTAAAAGTTTCCAGAAAGTTCCAGTGCATAAGAGAGACAGTTAGGAAGTCCATTAATCACGGCTGTGTTGTTATTTGGTGAGAAAGGTAAATAATGATAATGGATGTTTTCGTCTGCCCATCCTTCTGTGTGGGTTAGGAGACAACAAATAGCCTCGCAATGAATGAGACAACAGGCACCGATAAGAACGACATAAAAAATAGCTTACAAAAAGAAGGTTGAGAAAAAAATATGTCGTATGTTCAGCCTTCGCTCTTGCCTGTCACACATTTGGTCATATAAATAGAGCTGAAGCGCAGTAAAGACACTCAGTGTGAAGCAGCGAGGGCTCTGAATCTGTGCAGTATTTGTTTTTAAGAGTGATACAGTAAATCAAACAGTCTGGTTCAAGGTGCCAGAATTGGTCACTGATGGATCCATCCATTTTTTTGTTGACCAGCAACACCATTCATTCCACATGTACATACACACACACGCACATGCACACACACAAATACACACACAAACACGCACACTCACTCACACGCACACACACTACCAAAAGCAGCTGCAGCAGCACCTTCCTCAGTGTGGACTGCAGCAGATGCTTTTGTATGTCAGCTTTTGCCAGCCAGAGCTCCGACCTTGAGCTTTTATTATGTGCAGAATAAAGCGTTAGCATGGCTGGAGATAGAAGTCGTGTTCAGGTTCTGTGCGAGAGTGTTTGATAGAGAGATAGAGAGGGAGGAAAAGAGGGCGTGTGGAGGAATGGAGGGAGCTGATTTAAAGCTGTGTTCTGCTGCACGAAAAATAAAAGGGAATGTCGGTGCTTTAGCCTTTTCAATCAGCTCCCAAATCAACACATGCATAAGAAAGCACATCTTCGGTGCCACGTGTGAAGAGACTGTACCTGATGGGCTCAAGTTTCTAAGACAGGATGATTCTCGGGGAGTGGAAATCAATCATGCATTTTTAAAAGACGTCTTAAAATGTTAATTCCCCATTGAATATGCAAAAAGGCTTCACCTTGATCGGCTTAATGCATAAACATCCGCTAAAAAGAAACCCCGCCACTCCGAAAAGGAAAACTGGGGGAGCTCTTGCCGAAACTGTGCCGTGTCTAATCTTGGTAAATGATCTCATCATGGTAAACAGTGTATTGACAGAGGACACAGTGATCCAGGAGACAGAAGAGGGCACAGATTGCTCTTGTGGCCAGGGACCAGAACAGGAACTGAGAGGAGAAAGTTCCAACTGTGCATTGGACAGCCCCACTGCGATTTTCCTTACATAAGCACGCCACTCAGCGCTGGCCAACTTGACCTATAGCACGACCATCCAGCCATATGCACAGCCTTCCATTCCACTGGCTTCACCCAAAGCACCATCCTGTTTGTCGTAACAAAACATGTCCAGCTAACAAAATCATGTCCCTAGGATGCTCTCTGACTGGTTTTAAAAATGATATTATGTTGTGGGACGGTATAAAGGATGTCTGTAGAAGGATAAGTGTAACTATGACCCAGTTCAAAGCAAGTGCTATTATAGTGCATGTCTGCATTTACACAATTTTTTCTATTCCTATGCTGTCGTCCCCTCAGACCTTACTTTCAGTCCTAAATGTTAAGTGTGTTATACATCATTTTTTTGCACATGATACACAAAAACATTTCAAGTGTGCTAAGAAACTGGATGGTCTAAGCATGAACCCTTCCTGAATGCTCTCTGAATATTATCGTTTGTAAAGATCTGAATCATATTGAAAATGAACTCAAAATGTCAACGCATTCATATAAAGTCCCGTTTCCATCAGGTCACTTCGTGGTACAATATTGGGTTCGTTTCAAGAGGACTATAAGTGAGATCATATTTTATGACAGCATGTCGTCCGCTAGCCTGGGTTACATTTACATGTAGTTGTTGCTTTTGTCTCTTTATGGTCTGATTAAAAATGTGATGTGATGTTACAACCTCACGTCACAGAAAAAGAAAATCCCAAGCTGTGGCAGCCAGAACAACTGAGGTTATTGGCAGTTGGTCCAGTACTTATCAAAACACTGTCCCACTAAAGTACATACCGACCACTGAGCCAGAGACACCAACAGACAGACAGTTTAACTGAGTGGCAGTAACAATTAAAAATGAACTTGACAATGTAGAGGTGGTGGGGTTTCATGTTTGGTGAGAATTCCACTGTTGGTCACTAATCAACTGTAATGCACAAAAAAAAGGACATCTTGATAATGTTAGCCCACTTTTTGAAATGTATATCTTACAGCTATCTACAGCTATCAGATGATAGAACCAGCAAATCTGTGTTTTAAAAATGTTCAGATTTGTGTTTTTAAATGTAATAATGATACTGTCATAATACTGTGTTTTTAAATGTAATAATGTCGGCACTGTCATAAAAGGAGTAGTTCAGGACACATTTCCCTGCGTGTTGTACTCGTATAAATATGCATGTGACAATAAAGAATCTTGACTTTTGTGTCTTGAAATCAGAGCAATCAGGGCCCAGTCAACTATGCTTTAACTTTCTCCCTGTCTTTTCCTCACCTCTTTTGACATATGTCATGTAAACTTCCCTGTTCAAAACTACTAATGTTCTATTTTATTGGGTTTTTATTCATCTTGTCTCTATTCCTTTGGTATCCACCATGCTCATGTCTTTCTATACCTGTGAATACAGAGAAAAAGAATGTCAGCCCATTAGTATACTTTAACCATGTCACACCAATCAATTTTGCCCCAATACCTTTATAGATCTGGTGACATCTCTGTCCCGAGCGATATCACACAGTCATATGTAGTTTTAAATTGATGAGCGCTGATATTGGATCTGTGACCAGTATCACCCAGCACCCTCTCTCCAGGTACAGGAATAGAAATCAAGAGAGGAACGACGTGACACAACTTTATAATGGAGTTTTGGTAAGCAAATGTTCACACAATATAAAGAGTGGTTGACATTTAAAAAAATAAGAAGTTCATTTATTCAGTCTAGTAAAGCAGAGGAGCAGGTCATTAGAAGCAGGACTGCTTCTATTCAAGAGGTTTCAGAAGTGACCGAAAACTGATTTCACTAATGAGCTCTTCTCTGTATCAAAGAAAAGCAGCAAATTAGGCAAATCAGGTGTGCCTGTGTGTGGCTGGGGCACATATACACTACGAAACCAAACACCTTAATTTTACCCCCAAAAATGACCTTAAATTTTACCCTAATATTCCATACAGGAATTAAGGGTAAAGATGGATTAGGAGGTAAAGCTACTGAATTTGTCCTTTTATATTTTTCAAATGTTCCCCTTAAATTAATAGAGCCTTAAATTTAAGATTAAATGGTTTCACACCCATGTCTTAAGTCTAATATTAAGGTAAAATTAAGGGATCCATTCATAAACTAATGACACGTTGATTCAAATGAAGAGGTTTGGTGAATTTTCAGGCGTTAATTAAGGTAATGTTAAGCGCATTTTAAGCACACTGGGTTTCAAAGCTTGTGACAGTAGGACTAATGAGTAGTTTAATGGGCATGGTGGGCATGTCATGAAGATGCCTTGCAGTTTTACGGCCACTCTAAAATGAGAGATTTATAATCACCTTACTGGGCCAGTACACTTGCACATATGAGGAATTTGCCACAGAAGAATTAGTGCTCAAAATAAACTCATGACATGAAAAAAAGACAAAACAACAAACACAGAGGGCACCGCCAGCATTACATATCTATGGTATTTACAACAACAAAGCTGGGTGGGATATGGAATCGAAAACCATGATACTTATGCCAACCAATTACTTGATTTAAAAAATGAAAAACTTCAAAGTTGTGTCCTGTTATCATTAGCAAATAGTAATTTGGACTGATTAGGACTCCTGTTGTTTGTTTGGATGGTCTTCATTAGAGGTTGACTGATATATCGGTTTTGTCGATTAATCGGCACCGATATTTGATTCCCGGAACTATCGGTTATATCGGCAAATTAATCAGTTATCGGCAAGTACAGACCAACCTAGCTATCGGTATCGGTAAAATTCAATATCGGTCGACCTCCAGTCTTCATTAGCCACCCTTATTCTTTGCAATAATACACTTACAAAATTTTTTTACAATGACACAAACATGATAATGATGCAGAAATGGTCATTTTTGACACAGGCTGTGATGGCATAATAAAATATAAATGATATAAAAATTTAAAAACAAAACCCCAACACCAACATACTCCATGTTGCAGTTTAAAATGTAATAAAAACAGTTTCTTTGTGCCAAACACAAACCCAGCATTCTCCTAGTGTCATATTTAGGTGACATTCATAATTACATAGTTACATGGTAATTGAGTCTGTGTAGTATTGATGTACAACAAGTTTCATTCAAAGAAGTGTTGAATGATTTCTCTATAAGAAGGTATTCCAGGCATACAACGTTGTTTTTTATTTATAAGTATTTTGTTGCTGGATGCAACAAGAACAGTTACAATACAAAATAGTAAGCAAGAAGTAAATAAACGAAATATTGAGGAAATCTGGCAGGATAATGCTTACAATCATAACAACCTCTTCTGAGGTTGTTTAAATGGTAAGTAAACCATTTAAACAATGTCCTGCGAGATACATAAAGTTATCTAATTCTGATTCTGATTCTGATTCTGCTAAGTATATACCTTTCATGGTAAGGAAGTCTGGCTTCTGTCTGTTTCATTTGTACAGCGATGTGTTGGGGTCACACAGCTCTATACATAACATGCCACATCACTCAACGCATTTCTAAAGGCTGTGTACTATTTTACACTCTATATAATGTGCTTGTATCTAGTTTAGGGCAATTCAGTAATGCTGAGCATAAAACGCAGCTCCCCGGCTGGACACACGATTTAACACTGGCACCTACTGGCTGAAAGAAGAACACACAAGTTGGTGATCCGTTTTGATTATAATTTAAATTAAATCTTGATACAAGTTAGACTGTTATGAGGATAGTCCTATGGGGCATTTTAAATTAAGGGCATTATAATTATTTTTTAATGGACATCGTTGTCTTTATTATTTTAGAGGCTTTGTATGGAACAGTGAAATTCAACACATGTACAGAAATATTGGGACGCATCTGTTTTATAAGATTTGGGATAGTCCCCTTCCGTCCAGTTAATCTTAATACTTCGCTATGCCGAGACATTTCGAACCATGTCATGCTCCTAATTTTGTGGACACAGTTTAGTGAAACTATTCCAGCATGACTGTGCGCCAGAGCACAAAGCGAGCTCCATAAAGACATGGCTGGTGGAGTTCATTGTGGAGGAACTTGACTGGTCCACACAGAGTTCCGACCTCAACCCCATCCAGCACCTTTGGGATGAACTGGAACGGAGATTGCGAGTCAGACTTTCTCGTCCCACATCAGTGTCTGACCTCATCAGCGCTCTACAGACTGAATGGACACAAATAAATGTTGGTGTAACCGTCAGACGTCCCAATACTTTTGTCCATAAAGTGCATTTTTAAGCAAAGTATAATTGGATTTTAAAATCCCAAATCCCACAGTGGCAGTCTAGGTGCTTTTTAGATAATAGGTCTGCTATTTGTCCTAAGCAAATCATTTTCAAATCCATTTATAGCCAAAGTGAGGTGACAGATTTTACAAGGTCTTCATTGGTGAAAGCAGGCCAAAAACAGAAAACGTTTAATATTTATTTGGTATCCTTTAAAATCAGGTTGGTGAGATTTTAAGCTGGACAGAGGAAGAAGTGGTGATCTCGAGCAAAAAAAAGTATATAAAAAAATAAATAGTGCATGGATATTATTGGTTATACAGAATATGCTGGCTTCTTATTCTTCTGGTGCCCAGTACACTAATTGACCCCTAAAATCCCAGAATTGTAACATCTTAATTGAAGATGTCTCAAAAGAACACAGTCTACAAACTGGTAGTTGTTCTTAATTTAGAAAAAAATCATTTAAAGCCTTTAGGTATAAATGCAATTTAATCTCATTGTTAATGATACAGGATATTTTTTTTGTTATGATTGTATGGACACAGTGTATTCTGCAACTGGGCAATGTCTGGTCTTTTTTTCCATGAGACTCCTGGTCATCAGAGCCAGCCCCTATATATGCTTGTGGCTGTATTGTCTGTTTTCAGGTTACTGCTGTCACCTCACGACTCAAAGGTCCTGGGTTCTATTCCAAAATGGACCGTTCTGTGTGGATGTTCTCCCTGTGTGGGTGTCACAGTCTGAAGACGTGTACATCAGGTGAGTTGGAGATGTTACATTGCCCATAGTTCTGTGTGAATGTGCTTGTCTGTGTGTCCTGTGATGGACAGGTGACCCGTCCAGGGTGTTCACCCAAGGAGCCTTTCACCCAGTGAGTGCTGGGATGTGCTCCAACAGCCCTGATTCAGTGAGTGATCAGTACATTTACAGATACAGACCACAGGAAGAGAAATAAATGCCAGAATAAATAAGAGCTCTGAAATTATAAAAATGTGGACATTTTACTTCTTATTGTTTATTTTATCCAATATATTTTTCAAATGACTGCCAGTCAGAATAAAACAGACCAACTGGCCAAACACAAAGCATTTCTGTCGCAGTCTGTTACTGGTGTCCTTGATAATCAAAGTGCTGCCAAGTGAAAATTGGAGAACCTGAAGCAGAACGTTTTTTTGGTTGCCAAACCAACTTGATTATTCTTTTACATGTTCTGAACCCAAAAACATTTCACTCAGTGAAGGAAAAGAAGACAAGAGGCTTGAAACAGGAACTGAAAATGCTGTCTTTTGACCTAGACCCAGCATGAAAGTATAATGATTCCTTTATAATTCAGCCAGCACAGTAAATACATTCACTCCACGAAGAGGCGAGGGCTCGTTAGTCACAGTTCTGACTCACAATTCACTCTTTAGTTCTTTTAAAAGATGAAATCATTCATAACAAACAAAACCCCAAACAAAACTAAAATGCAAATATGTAGCTACACAGACAGAGAATTTCCTTATTTTATTTATATATATATATGTGTGTGTGTGTGTGTGTGTGTGTGTGTGTATGTAGTATATAGTGGATATAGAAAATAATAATCTCCCTCAAAATATTCCCATTTTAATGCTTTACAGCCTTGATTAAAAAAAACACACACACACACGCACACACACACACACCATTTATCGTGCTGTGTTTACATATGACAGAAACGATTCAGAAAAAACACAGTGTGGTCAGTTTTGCTTTGTCATTGTTGGGTCATTGTCATGTTGGAAAGTGAACCTTCCTCCAGTTCACAATTACCTGGCAGAGCATAGCAGGGTTCCTTCAGGGATTTGACAGTATTTTGGCTCATCCATTTTTTCACAGACCTTCACGTGCTGCAGAGAAACACCCCCACAACAGGATGCTGCCACCTCCACGCTTGACTGTAGGAAAGCCATTATTTGGATGGTGAGCTGAATTGGTTTTCTGCCAGATGTACCGTTTAGTGTTGAGGACAAATAGTTTTGGCGAAGCTTCGTCGTGAATAAACGTGGCCTTTCTTGAGGAGAAACCCTCCCAAAAAGGCCACATGTGTATAGCACTTGTGACATTGTTGTCACACGCACACAAGACCACTTTTTGCCATAAATTCCTGTAACTGCTTCAAAGTTGCCACTGACCTCTTAGTAGCCTGACCAGTTACCTCCTCACTCCTCCATTATGGTTGGAGGGACAGCCTATCTGAGAGGGTCCTAGCAGCACCAAACACTTCATAATTATAGACTTTACTCTGCCCCTCTACACTTTAGCCCTGACACCTTCACACAGTGCCGTGCCACCCTCGTTTGCTTTCAGTTACTCTATCGAGATGCTCCAGGAATGGCTGTTTTTACGTAGAACTAATCAAAATTATTGAGTTTACAAGTATTTTTATACACTCATCATTGAGCTTCACTGTGAATATGATGCCTATGTATAAATATCAATCCTTTGATGACGTGTAATGCTCCAGAGGCAGCTGCAGCCCCATTTCCTGAGACACCCACTATTGTGCTTCACTGTGAATTTGAACTCACTCACTGTCTGTTACTGTTTAATCCTTACTAGGGTCTCAGATACCCAGAGTGTTTCCTACCCTGGGAGGGTCGCCAGCCCACTGACACCATTCACTCAAAACTACGGTTCATTTAGAAACCCCACTTCTCCTTACGCATATGAACTCTGAGAATCCGGAGACCCTGGAGGAAACCTACTTCACCATGAGGAGAACACAATTTTCACATGCACAAGGACAGGACGTGGATATGAACCCCCAACCTTTGAAGTGTGAGGCAATGAACAAACGAGGATGAAATTTTTATCTTATTAGCCATTAAAATAGAATCTAGGGAGATGAAAATACAATAATGAACACAGAACTGGCCACTGTTTCAAAACTGGTTTAAAAAAGATGAAGATGTTCGTATGACCCAGCAAATCTCCAGCCTTGAAGAATGTATAACAGAGAGACACTGTAACATAGTCAAGAAGAACGCACCAAACCTGAACCACAATGTTGCAAAACTTCTTACCACTGTAACTATAACAATGATTTGCAATATAGCACTGGGGTTGAGTCTGTGGTCTCTGAACGCTCCGACTGTTTCTCTTTTTAAACTTGTCATCATAACACATGACTATTTTCTTTTTCATATTTAAAAAATCAAAACACGCACTAGAATTATATTTTTAAAAATTGTCTACTGAATGCTGTTCCATGTAAATTCCAGCCCAGTCTTGCTGTGAACAGCCCTTTCCAGTTTTCACTTTTTCCCCTTTTATTGCAGAACCAATAAAAACTCACTGTCATGTTCCTGCAATCATTTGGCGACATTATACCGCTTGCAACATGGTGCATTGTCATGCTGGAAGTACAAACACTGCTTCAACTGAGAAATTAAAGGATGAACCTTGTAAGCAACACTGTTCAGAAGTCCTTCAGTGGATGTCAGGGGCTCTTCGTGGCAGAAAACTCTTCCTCATGTCATCTCAGTGACTTGCCCTTGGTTTTTTCATGCTATAGATGACATTCTGCACATTTTGCTTTTCATGAACTTGGATGAGAGACTAATGTGAATTATTTGCAGGTTTGGGCCAGACCTAATAACTCCCCACCTTAATGTATACACCTTTTAGTTTTCTGAGTCATACTGGCATGATATGTTAGAGAAATTAACTGCACATTTACCATTAAAGTGTAGGGCAATGTACAGCATCTGCAGTGTTTTATGGCAGAAGCAAGACGGCCTCCTTAGAGAGTCCAATCACGGCAACTGATAACCTATATGTTAGCTTTCACTACATGAAGCATGTTATTTAAATTTCCTGTAAAGTCATGTATAGGCCCAAATAACAGGTAAAATACTGCATATTTTATTATATTAAGTTTTACTGCACATATTTACCACATTGTTACACATGATTTTATTAGGCGTTTTAATAAAAGAGCTTTGAACTCCAGTACTTTTGTTTACTGAAAGTGACAAATAAATGTGATTTCAATTTTTTTTAAATAATCCCTGCATTCTGGATGTTCAGACAATAACACTGGGAGATGTTTAAGGCTTGAAGTTTGAACTGGTGCTATAAGCTGTGTGTGTCTGTGAGAGAGAGAGAGAGAGAGAGAGAGAGAGAGAGAGAGAGAAAGAGAGAGAGAGAGAGAGAGAGAGAGAGAGAAAGAG
>JBBMFX010000128.1:19879986-19914319 GCA_037832545.1 Rhabdalestes septentrionalis | reverse complement strand
AACTGACTTGATCCTGATGATCTGAGTGGTCTGTTAGGTTTATATTCAGTGAGCATACCTGCAATGTATTTAGGTCCCAGGCCATTGAGGAATACCATTCTTTGTAGGCAGAAAATTTTAAGAAACATAATTATGAACAAGTAGAACTAAAGCTGTTCAAAATACAGGTTATGCTTGTCTATGAATGACCATAATTGTGGAGAGGTGTGGACTGTTTTCTCATTGCTCCCTAGCAGCTCAACACAGAGTCACAACAACACCACCAAACACACACACACACAACAAACATACACACACACACAAATATTCAACAGTTTCATGAATACTTGACTTACAGGGAAAAATATTTGAGTATATTAATTAAAACTAACATCCAAGATGATTTCCATTCCCTCAACAGTATGACCACTAGCAGGTAGAAGCAGATAGAAACTTACCCTCTGGCTGTTTCTTTCAACTGTGGGCAATCTATTCACTTTTTTGGTCTGAGTGTCACACCTACATTTGCAGGGCCTTTGATCAGTCCTATGGATTTCCTAGAAAGGCCAACATTAACAAAAAATGAAAAATAAAAATGCTTCAGTTGTGTCACAAGTGTGGTTCAAGTGTGTAGGCAAGTATGTTTGCCTAACTTGTTTGTTCTACCTGATTTCTTGACATGTCATCTCACTATATACAGTCTTCGGGTTACAACAGTCTTGAAATACGTTTCGTGTTTACAGTACTCACTCCCACTCGGGTTACCACATTAGCCTTACAGGCTACTTGGACGAACTACTTTGGCTGTGCATGGCAGATAAATAACGCAGTAACTTTGCGTGTGACTGAGTTTTCGTTTTCCTTTGTTGCATTATTATGACTTTACAACTGTGTTCAGATTGGTAGGTGACTCGGGCTTGGGTGAGTTTCGACTTGCACCAAATCTGGGGTTACATCGCTGTCAAAGGAATGGATCGAGTCATAACCATCTGTATATTCAATGGTTATGAAGCTTTTCCACGTCCATCTCATTTTGGTCCACTGTACCATTATCTTTGAAGTTAATACCCTGGGGAGTTTCAGTTAACATAATTAATTGTGCTAATTGTGACCCAGTGCCATCTGTGATAACACACCATCTGGAGAACACAGACTAAACTCAACTCAGGGGGAAAGACGGAGAGAACCTGAAGGGTTTGGAACAGTTATATCGGACTATAGCACCCACTCACTGCAGGGACTTTTCCTTTTCAACAACAGGAGGCAGTATAGAGCACTCACTGAAGGCTCACCCCTCCCCCACATCAGTGCTGCTCTGCGGACAAGGCTGCAAGGGCCTCCATCAGCCAGCCAGGCCTGCTCGGAGCCTCTTTTCCTTCCACACACATACACGCGCACACGCACTCACGCGCACACACACGCACACTGCTGCTCTCTTTTTCTCACACTAGCACAGCAGATCAGAGAGAGAGGGAGGGGGAGGGAGAGAGGGAGGTGGAGAGGGAGGTGGGGGGAGCTTTTTCAGACTTTCCCTCCATTTTGAGGCCTCTCTCACTGCGGAGACAGCAACCACGAGCCCACTGTGGCAAGCACAGCTCAGACAGTACCTGACCTAAACGTTTCGCACCGACCACACAGGGCAATGCAGAAACCGCTTAGTAGACATCATCATCATTAGCACAGGGGAAAGACTGTGTACTTTATTTATGAGCATGAGCTTGTTAAGGGCATGAGCTCCTCTCCATCCAATCAACTGGACAATTAGGATTTGTTTCGAAGTTTGGTCCTCATTTGAGGGAGTAACAAGAAAAGGGTCTCAGCAAGAATCTCTTAGTCGATGTGTCTTTCGGGACTGACACAGGCACTAGGCGTGGCCTCTACTGAGAAAACATGCCCTGCCCATTTATTATTAACGAATACATTTGGTTTGATAATCCATGTTACAAACAAATTTGACATTCAGCCGAAGTGAACAATTAATATTCTTGCAGTTGTATGAGCCAGAGTGCTATTAACTGCAAACACTAGCAGATAAAACTCTTTTCTTCCACCAACTCGTCTTAATATCAGTAGATTTTAAGTCTACCTTCTCTCTCAAATGAGGAATTGTGGGTAATCCAGTTCATTATAAATAAAATAGCAGTTTTTAACAATCAGAATTGTTTTAAAGCAACAGGAATCATGATTTGTGATATTTTATTTAAAGATAAATAACAACAATACCTGTTTTATCTGTATTTTCAGAACAAATGCTAGTACCTAGTGAACCAGATATGGGTGAATTAATGATTAAAATGTGCATAAATATCCTTCCATAATGTAAAATGTTTTAAAATATCCTTCCATAATGTGTCTTCAGCGTAATAAAAGGTTTTCATGCTTTCATTTAAAGAGAAATATGACCTCTGGATACGTAACCAAGAGAATTCAGAGTATAAGAAGGGAAGAGCTGGAACCGCAATGAAAAGCACAAAACAGCACTTTATTATTTTGAGTCATTAAGTGACAAATAAACCAAAACGAAAACATACAAACAGAAATTTCAGGTCACAAACAAAAACATACAGACACAACAAAGTCAGGTCGATGCTGAATGCTCTCAGTGCACCATATAGCAAGAGTCCATTCATGGAAAATAAAACAAAATTTTGACTACTGAAAGAAGTCAGAAAGCTGAACAAAATTAGACTAAAAGGCCCAGCGCCTCAGCAATCAGTCAAACTGCATCTTTCTGACCTTGTAACACTCGTGCTATCAGGGGAATCTTCTCTTCAGTGAAACAAAAGTATGTCATAGAGAATGTAAAAAAAGGAATATGCCAGTAATGAACAGTAAAAATAAAAAAGCAGGAGATTATGTATGTTCATTTTAATTTGCATTTGATATATAGATATATTACTTAGCAAAACGCTATAGTTTGTTTAAAAAAGAACCAGGAAGAATTTCCACCAAAGTCACATCCATTAAGTGAACCAATGTTGAACATATGACCGTCTAAAGTGAGCACAAAATGAAAAGCAAATCTCTGAGTACACCTACACCAACATCTCCTTAGACATATCTAAAAGACTGTACAAATATACACTAACTATTCTATATGATTACATAGAATTCGAGAATACCTGTAATCCTAACACTCATTCAGCCACACAGCAGTGGCAAACAAACATTTAAGTACTAACGTCAGCCTCTCAAAGAAACAAACAGGAGGCAAAACATATTCTACTGTTTGGTGCATTTTTTCAGTGTTTTCTTTCCCTACCGTTAGGGAAAAGTTGTTTCTTACCCTCTGTTCAGCAATCCATTTTAGAATTCATCTTTACACATAAAAAAAAGATTTTTTTTGCCTTTGAAAATGGCTTCAGGAAGTTTGAGAAAGCATATCCCATTGCAGCCTGTGACCACAGTCCAAAAGTTCAAGTGAGGCAGCATCGTTGGTGTCTGGCAAACGTAACAAATGTGTAAGTGTATGCATGTGCATTTTCTTTAACTGTGTTTTTAAAAACATCAGACCTCTTGCTTGCCAAGGCAAGTTCCTGATCCTGATTGTTCAAGCTTGGAAATGATGTCAATCTGGCCCTCTTCATTGGGTCTTCCGCTTTGCAGCTCGTCCATTGACCCATAACCATTTTCACCATTGAGGGCATCCTCTGGCTCAGAGTCACTTCCACCTCCTTCACTTTCCATTCCCACTTCACTAGCTAGCTGGTTGCTCACGTTAGAGTCCATGTTCGGCTCCGCACCCTTGATAGTCTCATCCTCACTTTCTGAATCCAAAGAGATGGGGTCTGAATTCAAAAGCCCCTGAGGTTTTAAAATAATTTTGTCTGACTCATTGTAATCATTCCCTACGGAGGCCTTTGGACCATTTGCGTGGTGTGAAGCTTTATCAGAGGACCTGGCCGCCCCTTGCTGTTGAACATCACCGTTAATAGTAGCTCTCTCCTGAAACCGTTCAATTGCACTAGCAGATCTACCCATGAAATCCTTCGATGTTCGGCTTTTCTGCTCTTGCTTGTGGTCTTTAAAACACCAGTTTGAGTCAAATTCCATTGGATGCTGCAAGCCTACAAGGTCACACATTTTAAATCCAAGCAATACCTTAAGTTTTTGTGTTTCACAGTCACGGACACACTTTCTTCTTCGGTTTGCAAAATGGCTTGAAATGTCAGATTTCCATAACCAAAGACTGGAAGCCAGCTTCTCCACTTCCCTGCGCGTTGGGTATGGCTGCCGGTTGAAATATTTTGTGAGGAACACCTTGCGTGCCTCATACGATTCATCCTCATGGCCCTTTGGGTCCAAAGCCAATGCAACAGGCTCTTCTTTCACTTCAATGAAGGCAAATTGGCTTGGGTGAGCCTGATCTCCTAGCCCAATTTTCCGTTTCTTTGGGTCAGCTTCATCATCGTGTTGAAACCCAGCTCTTTTCAAAGAGTCTCCCTGTGCCTTAACTACTCTAGAAGCTGGAGCAGGCCTGCTGTCCTGGCCATTCTGAGTTTTGCCCACACCGCGGCAGTGCACAAGATGTAAAGTAATTGTAGATGCGGTCATGTTGCTGGTGTAAACACCGAGGCAATGAATACACTTGTACGTTAGCTTTTTCTCCACTGGATGTACTGTTTGGATCACTTGGTGTCTCTCCCGCAAGTGGTGTGCAAGGGCATCAGAGATAGGTCCTTTCAGAATGGAGAAGCAAAGTGGACAAAGGGTCTTACCTACATCCCTCTTGTAGGGAACAGCTGTCTGTGGTACACTCTTAACTGGGGGCTCAGTTGGTATCTTTGGGACATGTGACATTGCAGGCTTGGTTCCTAGTGCTATGGATGAGGCACTGTTTTGGGCATGGAACGCCACAGACTCCTCAGGAGCATCCCGCATATTGTATGTGGTGACAATTAACTGGACATTCTTGGGGTTACCTTGCTGAAGAGTAAGATCAAAAGTCAGTGGGGAGTCAGTACGTGCCCCAACAGACTCATTGGGATGTGATGCTCGCATGTGTGCCACCATCTTCTCGACATCATTAAAAGTAGCCCTGCAGTGTGGGCAAGACAGACCATGGATTAACATATGGTTGAGAAGTGTGTCGCTAGGCAGGTAACGGTTGCAGTACAAGCATTTACTGGTGAAGTTGTGGATCTTCATGATGTAGTTGGCCACAGCGGGCACCTTTTCTGCTTTATGTTCTTTCTCAAAATGTGAACTATACACATTTTCTGGAAACAGCTCATTGCAGATTGTGCAGATCTTCCATTTCTGAGTATAAGATGTACCCAGGACGGAGGCCCCTTTCTTGGGAGTGGCAGATGATACATTAGCAGCAGCTGCCTGGACACGTGAGTTGGGTGGAGGAATCTTCAGGACAGAACCTGATGTTGATGCAGAAACTTGGCTGCGTAGATGGCTAGAAGAAAGGTGAGGTCTGGCTGTCTGCTGGGACAGCTGTGCACTGCCTGGCAAACTAATCCGTACTTGCCCCCAAATGGCTGCTGCCTGGTTGGAGCCTGGCTTCAAGCCAGCAGTACCTGGCTTCAAGTGAGCACCTGACAGGACACCAGAGGAGTTCAAACTCCCCTTGGGAATGACGAGGCGACTCAGTTGCTGAGCGGACAAAGAACGTACTCCGGCTGTCATCAGGGCGCCCTTTGGTGTAACACTGAGGACATTCTTCTCACCCTGGGCTTTAGGGGACACCATAATAACAGGTTTGGCACGAGGTACAACCACATTAGTATGTCCAATCATAGCAGTAACTTGGTATCCGATGCGTTCATGGTCTTCAATGACATGCTGTACCAGTGCCTCATAGGTTCGGGGCACAAAGAGACAGCGCTTACAGTGAATGGCTGTGCTGTTACTGTGGCCAGCACTTGCAGCGTTGTTACTCTCCGTAGTGTTCCCTGTGTCAGTACTAGCTGCCGACCCATTAAGTGTTGTCTTCTCACCAGGCTTGACCATATATGGAGCAGCAACGTGTTGAAAGTGTTCTCGGTATATGTGCTTTCGCACCACATTGTAAAGTGGGTCCCTATAAGTGCATTTTTTACAGTAGTACACTGCCTGCTCTACACTGTCTCGAACCTTATCCAGACGAACACCATCTTTCAAGCCAGATCCTGTTCCCTGAAGGCCACCTGTACTCTGGCGCGCCACATTGTTAGGCATGTGAAAAAGCCTGATGTGTGTCTCCAGGGTCTTCTTGTTTCCATTGTAAGTGCAATACGGGCAGTTAAGAAGGATACGATTCTCAAAATCCTCACTGTGGACATTACGAAAATGGCTCTTGTAAGCGGAAAAGAACTTGGAGGAGAATGGGCAACCAGAACAACAGAATGGCTTTGACCGGTACTCCTGAAAATAAATAAATAAACAAACAAACATTAGTGACAAAAAAAACACATGAATATTAGAATGTAAAGAAAATGTTTGGTTTTTTTTAGATCCACCTATACTTACTTGTGTTTTGGTTAGTGAGGGATCCCATATGCACATGTCATCCCATGTGGTGTTCTTGACGTAGAACTCATTGGGCACAAAGTCCTTATAATCCTGTGAGGTGAGAAGAAGCAAAACAATATATGTAATTACAATCAGCCCAAATTACTTAGTATAATGTGCAATTGTGAAAAACAGTCAGTTACATTACACTTACATGAAACAAAACGTTTCCATTGCTTTTTACAGTATCACATTATTATATAACATTGTTTACATGGTTACAACCTATTCAAGTGTACTGGGTCAAACAGTTTAAGTTACTTACAGGTCCAGCTATGGAATTACTGGAGAATACAATGCATACTGAATGCTGAAACTGCTTTAATTATTAGTTTTTTTTTGTTTTTTTTTTAAGATTTTAAAAAAATATTTTGAAACAATACAAAACGACTTTTTGTACAACGTGCGGACAATGACAATCTACTAAGTCATCAGTTTTTATTTTGTTTACTCCTCCTCCCAAAGAGTTTTCATTGTAAAAACTATGCTGCCTCTCAATTAAACTGACTTTGTTAGAATGACCAAACAATTCTCTCTAAATGAGGTTTGAGCATTGTTATGTCAATGATGTTGATCACTAACTGAATGATGCCACATTTAAGATATGTTGCCTATATAAGTATAGTAATTTGGCAAAGAATTCGGTTTAATTCAAAGACTATATATATATGAGAACTTCAGTGTTGACTATGTATTAATGAACCAGCACTTGATGAGTACTGCTTTAACAGTGTAGAATTACTGGCATTGTAATTTCAACAGTGATTATGTTTCAGCTATATCTTTAAATACACAATATCTGTTAAGTGACTCTGCTCGGACAGCAACAACAATGCTTACATCAACATGGTCTTTGCAAAACTCCAGGCCAATATCCCCCAGTACTTTCTTCACATTTTTCCTGGCTTTCCTTAAACTGCCAAGGTTGTTGACCGGGAGCTGGAACATACTGCCCACCTAAAAAGCAAAAATAATGACAAATACATTAAAAAGGGGGCATATTATACCTCTTTTTAAACAAGATACAACAGGTTTATGGGCTTTACAAATCATGTTAAGAAAGTTCTATGCACAAAATCACTCTCAAATAAAGAGATCTCACCAGCTCTATTCTTGACAGTGTCAAGTCCCTTTCAAAATGAGCCATTTAAGGGCTCTGTCACTTTTATGCAAATAAGTTGTTGCTGGCCACACCCAACCCGTCCTATACTTACATGTGAAAATGGCAGAAAACAGAGGCGCTATCAGCCCTATATGTTTGATCCTGAGCCTGACCCAGAGCAAGATAAACACAATGCTTCTTGGTGACTTGCCTTTGCCTGTTCGGCGTCTTATGCACGTACTCGTAATAAAAACGGCGTATCTTTAACTAATCTACTGGGTGGGGCTTAACAGGTGATCCTTATTCTGACGTCAGGATAAGAGAGAAATCCAAACGGCTCATAGAAGCATATGATTCCTTTCAATTAATTCTCAGAAAACAGATGGATGTTTTTTTGCGCTTGGAATGTTTAGAGTCACAAATGCAAATACAAAAATAATATGTATGTTTTATCATACAGTTAAATTACTGGCACTGGTTACATATTTATTAGCTATAGCAAAACTAGTGTCTGTGTCTCTACGACATATGACATCACAGAAAATATCAAAACTATGAAAAGCTCTAGTTTGCTTCAGAAGCATGTCAAAGGACACCTAGTGAAAAAAGGCAGTACCACTGTAGTGTAGTATTAGCAGTATCTGCCGCTGGGTATTTTCATAATTTGATGATGAACCATAATATAAATTAATCTAAACTATCTCTAGTAGCAAAATACATATGCATGGTTCGTTATGACCGGTGTGAACACCCCACCTGTTATTCGGCATTCACTGAACAACCAATGATGCCCTATAACCGTACCGGAGCCCCCCTTCCCTGCATATTCCGTTTGCCCTTTTCTTAAACACACACTTCAACCTTGGAAAGTTAAAAATGAGCTGGACCAGATGTGTTTAGAAGACACAAAAACAAACAAACAAAAAAACACTAAAATATGCAAGGGATGGGGGACTCCAGGACCAAGATTGGAAATCAATGGACATCTAGATAACATTCTAGTACCTTTGTAATACTTTAATATGGAGGGTGTCATTATACATGTATTAGTTATGGATTTTGACAGTGAACGCAAAAATATTTTAAATCCACATTCCTGCAGGGAATTTAGAAGAGTAACAGATCAAATCCAAAATCAATCAAAGAACACTTTTGAGCTTAATTTGATACACACTGCAATGTCAAACCGTTCCAAACCAACCATAAAGGCAACATCACTAAAACACAAACTCTGGTTGAGACTTCAACTATATGGAAGTCCTGCTGAATCAGTATTTAAATAGTACTTAAAAGTAGTGCTGAAAGTTTTAATAACAACTGCAAAGCATTTCACAACAGGAATCTTCATTAAAACATAAAAGTTTACTTGGAACTTTAACCAAATAACTTGTTTGACCAATACAAACACCCACATGATGTGTGCAGGACAACCCAAAAACAGGCATCTGGGAGTCTGACATTTAGACTACAATCAGTATTCAAGCCTCAATGATGATTCACTGGTCATCCTTGTAAAAAAAAAACCAGGACCTTAATTTCTGGAAATGAACTGCAATGTAAACTAGAGCCATAATACAGTTCAGAAATGATCTGAATTAGGCAATTTCCCCAAATTGTTAATTCCTAAAAAGTTAAAAAGTATTAGGATACATATACCAATCAGAAAAATTAAACAATTTAAGCGAATAACACTGATTATCTTGTTGCAATGGCACCTGTCAAAAGGTGAAACTTAGTAGCCAGCAAGTGAACAGTCAGTTCAAATTCAAGATGTTGAATTGGCCTCCAAATCAACATCTGTGCTGGAAATGTGCTGGACAAACTATCATGGTCTCACAAATTACAGGATATAGAGGATCTGCTGCTAACATTGTGGTGACAGCACACTTTCAGGGGATTTTTGGATTCCATGCCTCAAAGGGTCAAAGCTGTGCCCGGTGGCATGAGGAGACCTAGGCTACACAAGAGGAGGCAGTCGGTTTTAATGTTATGGTTGCGAAGTGTTTTTTCACAGCACATTTAAATGTAACAAACTAAAGATGTTTGTAGAATTCCCTTTACATCTGCCTGATGTAGTATGCAATACATATTTTCTAAATGAAAAACACGCTTAGATCAACACAGTCCAGAGTTCATGCACTGAACTGACCCTTTAATTGAAAAAAGGAGACAGGTCCAGGCCTCTCCATTAACAAAGCCCTCAGTGCTTCACTCTTTAACCAGCAGCAGAAACTGAATCACTGCACTGACTGGGAGCTCAGCTCTGTCTCTGGCAGAGGAGCCTCCCTCTCCACACCAGCTTTCTCCAATCCAGGATAGATGGCGCTAGAGAACAGCACTGCCTCTTATATAAGCTTCTCCCTACTCTGCCTGCCCCTTTTCCACTCTCGTTTTTGTGCAGCCTCCCGAATAGCAATCACGGAATGGCGCCTCCTGTTGAAGCAGCAACAGTGGCACCCTGCGTGCAAATGTCTGCAGTGGACTCTTTTGGGTGGGGGTTATTTTCAGCTGGCCCAGCTAATAGTAGGATGGCATGAATGTTTATGAAACTAGACTAAAAAAACATTAAACAGAAGAAAAATTGACAACAGTAGTAGGGTAGTAACAGAATAGGGTTAATCTTATGCTCATTTCTTGTCTAATATGGTTAAAGACATCACTGATGCAAAGGGCAATGACACACTTAGAAAGACAATTGTGTGTGTGTGTAGACATACATACACATACGCATCCATACTGAGAGAGAGAGAGAGAGAGAGAGAGAGAGAGAGAGAGTGAGAGAGAGAGAGAGAGAGAGTGTGTGAGAGAGAGAGAGAGAGAGAGTGAGAGAGAGAGAGAGAGAGACTGCCAGACAGGCAGATAAATATATATATATATATATGTAAGTAAAAAAAAAGAAGAAGTAAAAAGTAAAAATTCAACTAAAGCAAAATCAAACTAAACTTGCAAACAGTTCTATCATAAGTCTATTAATTACTAAAGGTAGATATTATATATATATACAGCTCATTAAAACCCCCAATTGGGGTGCACATTTGTAAACTAATGTACAAAATGTATAATAAATGGCTTATAGAACTCTACGAATGTCCTAGGACTGTAACACCTGATCGCTAGTTATACTGTTTAATTACATGGTTTAAAAGAATAATGTTTATATTAATAGCACACAATCGGAGCAGGGCTGATGGGGGGAGTGTCTGTAAATTATCAACACCTTACAATTCGTCCGAGCGCCTTGTTTGATGACATCAATGAAAGAGGACAGCCTGAGAAGGAGCAGCTGCACTGGGATTTCTGACAAGTTGCTAAAGATCAGAGTATCTTAGCCTGGATCACACTATGAAGAGGACTGGACTTGCCTGGTAGCTTGCTGGCTATAAATGTCTCTTCACTTGGGGTGCTTTTCTGCATGGTTTGTATCTATTGACTCGATTACAGGCTATTATTTTACATTACATTACAAAGATTTGGCAAACAATTTCATCCAAAACGATAAACAATATGAGATACATGCAAGTTCCAAGACAGTGTGAGAACCAGAGGAGCGTATAAAGTGCTAAATCTTTATGTAGGAATCGTTCATCATGAGAGGAGATGCTCTCTTCCTTTCAGAAGGTTTTTGAAGCTAGAGAGGGATCCTGCTGCTCTTGTCGGTATAGGTATATCATTCCACCAGCGTAGAACCACGATATAGAAGTGCCTTTTTGAGTTTTTTAGCAGAATGTGGCACAAAACAATTGAGCAAAGCCATATTGACCAACATGATCTTATTCTTCCTTATGCGTGTTAGTGCGGGCAGGGTCACCATCACCAACCACTCTATGATAGTTTTCCATGCCTTTAGCCAGCTAAACCTGTGTTGTATCTGTAAACCAGTCTCTGCACCACATGAACTCTACTGGAACAAGCCACTGTTCAACTCTCCAACAGTTATTTTTTGACTGTTGTTTTTGCAGTAGCTACTTCATTAGCATCTTAGCTAAACACAATTCTTGTTAGCGAACGACTGACCGGGAATCAACGGATGGGAGAGACTTAACCGGCTGGCCTAGCTGGAAGGAGACTTTAGCACGCGTTTTTGTGGACTAAATTGCATTTATTTTAGTTAATATGAGCTCTCGTAAGCAGCTACCTGAGGTGTTGGTCGTCTTTGCTGGCTGAGTGCCCTGAACAGGAGCTGAGACTCACTTCACCTGGCTCTCAGCTGGGCTCCCGGTCAGGTAGCGATGATGAGGCTGAAGAGAGACAAAGCAGAGCCTCTCCCGACAGTCCTGTGGGTCTTCAGAAGCCGGCTGGACTCAGAGCTGATCCCGGAGAAGGACACACCACGCCGAGAGAGGGAGCTCCACTCCTGACACCGTCCGGCCCCGGAGCTGTGTGCCTCTGCTGCCGGGGGATGTGCTGCACCTCATCCAGCCAGGCTGGGCTTAAAGGGCGGGGGTGGGTGAAAAAACACGCTGACCAGACTTTCTGAGAGAGAGACTTAGACTCTCAGATAGGGCCTTCTTCCTCTCCACAGCCCTGAAACCTCAATTACGATGTATTTATTTTAAAACTCCAATTAACAGAACCCCCTTCATTTAGTTCCTAACAATGCACCTCCCGGGTCCATAATATGTTCTGTCCAAAATGGCGTGTGAAAAAGGAGCGGAAGTGACATATGTGTTTGATTATTAATTAAATAAATAAATATAAACATCTATATATATATATGTGTTGAGAGACACACATACACACACACACACACACAAAAGAGGGAGACAGTCGGGAGACGTTCACTCTCACACATTTACCTGTTCAAGAGTGCCCTCTTTAGCTTACCTGGAGTTCACAGGGATCTCCCTAAAAATAATTAAATAAATAAAATAAAAAGCCGGTTGACTTGGAGTTGTTTTTTTTTTTAGCTCCCCTCTCTTCAACAACGTTTTAGGAATTTGGTGTAAACAACAACCCCCTTAGTTGCAGTAACACGTAAAATGTCCATAGGGGGCGCCATCCCCTGGAAGGTGATTGGACAGAGCCGCGTGCGTCAGTTCTGCATCTGGTATCTTCCCCCACGGAGAGTCGGATGTATACAGTGCCTGAGTACTCGCCCTGCGTGGAGGACTATCAGTTCAGGTGGTGGCGCTCTACTGCTTTTGTGCACAAACTCACCGGGACTACTTCTGAGCAGGGAAAGAGCTGGGGTATCAGGCACAGGGATCCTGGAGAGGCGGATACCCCCCACCAACACCAACACAACCACCCACTCGAACCTTCAACAGACCCTTAATCTGGTGGAAGGTGGACTCTCCCAAAACAGCCACTGGATGTGGGACTGCCAGCAGTGGAAGTTTCAGTGTAAAATAAACTTGCACTCACACCAATACACAAGTGGCAAAAATGATTTGTCTGGTGGGCATGTACTGCTAGTATTAGGCCACATGGTGCTCTTCTCAGTCACTCGGTGCCAAATGATGAGGGTGTTATAAAGCTCTTATGACAACTGGAACAAGCCCAAATTCAGTGGTGGGGAGGATGCAATGATGATGCTCTTCTTGAAGCAGGTTGGTTTTCAGGTTACTCACATGGTGTCGCTGGGTACCAACTGATGAGGGCATAATAAAGCCCCTATGACACACCAGTAAACTGGACTAAAACCAAAATTATGTATTGTGAGTTGTGCAAAAGATTTATGCTGCTCTTCCAATAGCCTTTTGGTTTTCAAATTACACACATGACCTTCTCCTCAGTCATTGGGTCCCAGTTATCAGTTTGTGTAATGAACGTATAATAAAGACATCATGACAACTTCAAGAAGACCAAATCCAAGACATTGAGTGGTGCAGAGAATGCATTGACGCTGCTCTTTTAGTGATTTGGTGTTCGGGTTATTCCTTACTGCAATTCCTCCATCAGGCTGGGCTGATGTCAGCAGATTCACATTGTTATCGTATTGTGAGCCTATGGCCATAGCTCCTCATGGTGCATTGGGGTATTAGTGGCCCATTTAATGGGCTACTGTGGCATTTTAGTAAATTGTCTTGCTATTTTAACAAAAGATAAACATTTTAAAATTAATAATTGCATGCAGCAATTTGTTAATTCAGTGTAATTACAGGCTCTCTGAAGATTTGTATGAACAAATTTCCAGACAAAGTAGTAGAAATCATGTAAAATATTTATATTCTTTATTGATCAACAACATTTATCTCACTGCAATGAGCATCAAAGGTGCAAAAATCCTTCACAACAGTGCACATACTAATGCTGTTTGAAAATACATCTTATAGTAGCACCTTGCTGCTCAACTATTCATATGCTTATGATAGGTATGCACGTAGTTGCTCCTGAAAAATATTTTTATTTCATGACTTTTGGAATTATGGTGACAGTATTTTCTAACACTATGTGTTAATTTGGTCCAGGAATGTTTGGTGCAAATTCAGCCAAAAATTAAGTTAACAGTTTTCGAGTTATCCCGATGAAGCTGATCATTCCAATTTCCGCTTCGTCAGTTCAGGGCCGGAGCCACAAGGATAGTCATACTGTGTCCTAAACTACATCCACAAATTTGCATCATCTTAATGAAAAGTTAGATCCAGTTTAGGTGGGCTGAGAGACGATTCTGGTGTTTGTTAACCATCTCTTAACTCTACTGTCAAAGAAGCTAACTTTGACTCCTTGGCTGTGGCGCCACTGGGGTAAATGGGATAAGGGGTATATTTGAATACATTTAGATTAGATTAGTAGCAAAATCTAACCTAAAAAGTATTTGAAGTCCTCCAGAAAAAGTAGACCAATCACAGCAGGACAGCCGTGCTCTACTCCACCTCATAACTACACAGCATTTTACATTACAGAGCCAAAGGTCACAAAAGCTAAACATGACATCTTTCTCTTTAATTGGACAGGAGCTAGCAGCCTCAGGTGAGTACAGCTAAGACATGCCACTTTACGTAACAGGCCACATCATGTCGTAGCAAAAAGCGTGAGCAATCCTTTCAGAAAGGAGACAATTTCATTTCCTCCCAGTTTGGACTCCCCATAAACTCGGTCCACAAATGAGATCGGAACCTGCGGGACACAAGGACAAAGCATGACTTGTGTTTATGGGTAAATGATGTGAGCAAAACAATAAAACAGCAAGAATGCAGGAATAAGGTTAAGGGAAAAAACACTAGTGTTGAAGATTAATGTAGATTAGAGTTTAGATCGGGCCCAAAAAATGAGACCCGACCCGACACGAGCCCGTGCACCTTGTGCCCGAGCCCAGCCCGGCCCGACACATTAACTGTAATTATCGGCCCGAGCCCGATTTAAACCAGACAATTTTTAAAAATATGTGTGATGATTAAAAAAATAAAATGCTTGATCACGGCCCGACCCGCCCCGGACCGAGGACAGCGGCAGGAAAAATTTGTTCACTAACATTGTTAGGGGTTTACTCATTGTTTTGTGGAAAAAGTAAACTCACTTCTTTCACCTTACTTCAATTAGTGGTGGAACATCACATGGAAAAATCATGTAGTAATGCTATAACGTGACATGGTGCACATGTGCCCGTGTTCTCTAATCTCGTTAGTCGAATATATCACAGCTTGACACACATTTCTTCATTTATATTTTGTTCAAATTATCATGACAATAATGAAATGGGGGCTGTAGTCTTACATCCCAAACTTCATTACTCTACCAAAGGCAAAGAAGTCCCAAGGAAACCAAAGAGTCATTTTCAGTAATTTATTTAGAAAAAAAAAAAGTAAATATCACAAAATGCCAGGTGCTATCTGCTTGTTAAGACTTGATGTAACAACCTTCCAATAATATTGTTTTTAGGTCCAAGTCTTTACATGTTAAAAATGCAATGTTTACATTTCCTTACTAGTTTTAAGGCATTTGAGGATATTGTACTTTATAAATGTTGCTTCGCCCACTGGCAGATTTTTGTTTTGCTTAAAATAGTTTGGATATATGTTTTAGGAATAAAGTTAGGATTCTTTCTTTTTTTTGTCTAGAGCTTTTATAGTAGCAGGATTAGATTTGAGTTTGGATTAGATTAGAGTTGGGGAGATTAAAGTGGTAATTACACTACTCAGTTACTTCTCTTACCCCCACCCATGGGCGCTGGAACCATTACAGCCAGGGGGAGTCCCACTCATAGCCCACTTTTCAGGGCTCTAATACTCACCCTCTCACAGGATGAGAATTAGAGCCCTGTGTCCTCAATTAAAAAATGGTTCGGGCACCCATGCCCCCACTGCTAACAAGACAAATAAATGACAACATGCGAGAGCCTTCAACAACCAAGAAAAATAATTTTTGGCCGGGTGGATGTTTGGTTGGTTGGTTTGCTCCTGCCTAAAGCATTAAAACATACTGACCTCTCCAATGGTGTATCCTAGTTGTCTAGCACGGACGATCATTTCCATCTGGAAAACGTAGCCCTTAGACACACAGCGCTCTATCAGGCGCTCCAGCACATCCTTCTTATAGAGCCTGGTAAAATAAAAATTGTTTTGTACAACACACTGTGTTTGTTGTTCAAATATAAAAATTATGACAGATTGTCACTATACACACCGAAAGCTTCCCGTCAGATCTGACGCCCCGGGCCTCAACAGCACCTGCGTGATGAAATTTGCCCCGCGGCTGGAAAGAGAGATAGGACAGCATATAAGAACCACTCTTACTCATTCACAATGTTCTGCATATTCTACGTATTCTTCCACCACACGTTACTAAACTAGTTCACACACACAGTCCGTATGCATGAAGGTAACAGCGTATGCCGAAACACTCATGTCTCAATTTTTAAAAGTTTTTATTGGAATGAGAATCGTAAACTTTAAATGTCACACGTCAAGCCCTGAGGAAGTGTGGTGAACAGCACTGCACATAAAGGCGTGGGTTAAGTTTATTGCAACCTGTGGCATCTGACTGCATTATTAACAGACCATATCTGATATCGCCCTCATACACTTTACATCAGGGATTACCAACATGGTGCACCCAAGGACCATCTGAGTAGCCTGCGGACATATTCTTAAATAGCACAACGGCAGCATCTAACATTTAATTTGATCTTGTTGCTATATCTAATCCCAAGTTGAGGTAAACTCTCAGTTTCCAAAAGGTTGGTGACCCCTGCTTTACCTGTTATCAGTGTATTGTCTTATGATGTACTAAGACAACCAAGGATTCTGATTATTTTGTAACATTTCCTAAGGTCTAAGGCTACTTTATGTCCTCTAAGACAGCGTTTCTCAAACTTATTTGTCCTGGGGACCTGTCAGGTCAGGCTTTGGGGCTTCAGGGCCCTGCATGTATGGAATACCCCCCCATACTTATATATAAGCCCATACCTATATATAAGCACCAAGAAATATATGTTTTTTAACATTTTTAATAAAAAAAAAAAATCACATTATATCATTATTTTAATGTGATAGTTGCGTCTGCTTTCTCGCCACAAACTGGTCTAATCGAGGCAGGCACGCTGACAGAGCCGCTCGGAGCTTGTGCTCTAAGTTCAGCCTGTTTCTGTTCTTTTTTCCGTAGCTGTTTTAGAGCTTGTCTCATGTTCAAAAAATTAAACCCAACTCCCCGAGCCTGTGCACCTTGTGTCCAAACCCAGACCGGCCCGACACATTAACTGTAATTATCGGCCCGGTTCTCAACTATGGGTGCGTTCATAAACTCACACTCTTGAGCTCCGAGTCACTCAAATGCTGGATCACGGCCCGGGGATATTAGCAGGAAATATCGGGCCGACCCGACCCGCGGACTCGGGCTGGTTTCGGGTTCAGGCAGAGAATCTAAATTCTACTGTCAGTTATGAAAAAGCGGTCTCGCACATATCCGTGAGTGGAAGACACTATCCCGAGGGGGCGGACCGTGAACTCGAGGGGGCGGGGGACGCAGTGATGGCAGCGCTGAGATCAGAGCTGGATCTGACCGAATTTTAATTGGTGCAGAACAGAGGCTCCGCGGACCGGCAGAGAAGTTCTCACGGCCCGGCACCGGTCTCCAGCCCATAGTTTGAGAAACGCCGCTCTAAGACATAACATAATATTATATGACGTTCATCATTTTGTCTCTAAACTGCTTGAGCATACAGCAGAAAAAAACCTTGCAGGAACTTTACAAGGAAAGAGAAAATAATAGCTACACTTCAGTGTAAGTTTTTATTGGTCAGTTCATCATAATATTTAAAATGTGAGGACCAGATGCTTTTTACATTAAAAAACTAAAAACGAGTTGAAAATGAATGAAACACAGCACAAATGCAGATAAATTACAGAAGAATTTCTGCAGCAGTAAAAATATTGATCCAAATGTACCTAATGAGTTTCCGGCGCAGGTCCCATCCATACACACCTCCATCCCCCCGGTACCGCGTCCCAGACACGATGTCATATTCACCTTCCTTCTGTTTCCTACACACCAAACAAGATCTCAGCAGTAGGTACACAAGTGCACTGTGAGAACAGTTTGTCAGTAACAGAATTAGCTTTAACCACTAAACATAAAAATATATGTTAAATTAGTTTTGAACTTACGTGATAAAATCAGGTATGAACTTCGGCTGCAAAAAAAAAGAGTAATAATTAAAAAAAACATCTGTTACCATTATAGGATTTCTCCAATGATGTAAAGCATATATCTCTTAAAAATGATATATAGTGCTAGCAAAATGAGACATACATGATGTGAGAGATCAGCATCCATAATGATAATGAAGTTCCCAGTGGCATGCTGAATACCGTGGATGTATGCCGTTCCTGAAAAGCAATAAAAAAAAACAAAACAGTGTTACAGTTTTATTATACGTATTAGTCAGCTGACCTACAGAGGGCGCCAAAACAGCCTAATGATTCCGAGTTTTATTGTCATTTATAGATAACAATGCAGCGTCAATACCGGCAATTAAATTCTTTGACTCCTGTCCCCCCAACTTTCATAAACAGATAGAAACATATACATTTTTTTATCAAAAAAATTGAAAATAATTGAAAAAGTATAAAATAGGTACCATGAAAAGAAAATAACAATCTAACAAATTATTTTAAGTTATGCTGAAGCACAAATAATGTTATGATAAGAATAATATTATATATTTCATTATATAATATATATATAATAAACATTTTATTATACAGTGGCCACTACAAAGCAATTACCCTTTTTTCAGCCAAATGGCCAGCAATGTTAGCAATTAGTGGACAATAAATCCAGTTTCTGGTCCCATACTGTGTCACCTGTCACTAGTATGTATGACACTTGGGGGCAATTAATTACTACTGATCACAAAACCCTGGACCCAAAGTCTGGAAAATGTGCAGGTTTTCAAACAGACTAGCAGTGAGAGTGTGCTGCAATGCCTGATTTGTGGATACTGTATTTGTTGTCATATGCAAATGCTAAGAAGTTTAGAACATGAATAAAATGTTTTAAGAAAATTAAAACAACACTGAAAGTCCTCTAAAGGCCACAGCTGTTAAAGAAAAACTATTACATATGCAGACTCACCTAAACCTAATTTCTTTGCTCTGGGTCTCAGGACCTGAAAAACAAGAGGGGAAAATTAATGAAGCAATACAGTTTCCATGACCAAGTTTGGATTTAGGATGCAAGGTTATAACACAACAAGACATTAATTACAACTCACAATCTTATTATCTCCGTAAATCTTCTGTAGCTGCTCTGCAATCTCCAGCGTTCCATCAGGGCTTCCATCATCAATAACGATGATCTCGTAGTTGTGTCCACTGCATACAGTGAAAAGGGTCAGAGGGAAAGGCTGTGGTTAGTTAGCTACAAAATGGGCTGTAACATGAAGTTGATTTAACGCATTCTAGGCCACAGTCCAAATTCCTCTTTGTCTTCTTCTTTTAAAGCACAAATACATATAGAGAGAGACCAATAAAACTGCAAAACACACAAACATTCAACAATCAGTAGTGTTATTAAGTGATAAAGTAAAAAAAAAAACATAAAACAATTGTATTCACTTAAAATCTAAAAAAAAGAGACAAAACTGATTTGAAACCACTTTCACGACAGGGCAATATGATGACAATTATTGTTTTCATGATAAAGTACATCACAAAAAAAGTGAGTGAGTCTCGTCAATGTTACAATTTTACTAACCAACTATGTTTCATTACAAAGAGCAGCTAATTAGTCCTGTTTACTCTGATTTAGTGCATGTGTGAAACATGGAAAACAAATTATTCATACCAGTATCCACTCAGTTAACAATTTGATTCACAATACTGGAATCATGTTTCGATATTATGAACAAAAAAGCTGAATGAAGAAAACGGATGACTGTATTCATGTGTGGTTTACTAAATGAGACTGGAAACTAAAGAGACTAGAGGCCAAAGGAGACAGTTCCACTGTACTACTAATGAAACTACAGCTGGAAGGTGCATGACGTGCATATGCTGTTCCTGATAGTTAATTTGTGCTTGCTGTTAATACATTTGGTTCTCAAAAATTCAGTTACATCAGATATCATAATTAAGTAATTATCATATTTATAATTATCATATTTAATAGATAAATGTGCCACCTGTATTTTCAATACATTTCTGTCCAAGTATCTTGTGACATATATATTGAATTATTATTTGCAACATATCATGATATAATTTTGTGTTTACGGGTATAATAATGTATAGGTTCGTGGCAGGTTTTTGTTAGTTGGTTAGTACCGAAGTTGTCCTAACATAAACCCTTAAAACCCTAGGGGCATTCACTTGTTCTTTTCTAATATTGAAAAACATTTATACTGTTGACTTTTTTCAGCATAATCCAGATAATGTGAAAAATTATCTGCATTATGCTTTTAGGACATAACTGACCCAAAAACAGCAAATCATAAAAAATCAGAAATCAAGGTCTCCTTTTTACTGTAAAAATCCAAACACATATATTTGGGTATCATATGTACTTTAAAGCTCACACAGACTGTAGCATGCTGATAGTAAATGTTGAAAAATGTTTAGGTAGCTTTCTTTGTGAGACAATAATATTTTATAATTTAAGCAACTATTTAAACACGACTGACAAAGAAACAATTGCAACAATATAAAAAAGGTTTAGAAATCCCACTTTTCATTTTCAAAATCCACAAACATGCATTCTAATATTACATCCGAATTGTGATAATCTTCAGCTGGCACAGGCAGCCGTTTATTGTGATACAAGCCTATTTATATAGTTTAACCAACTATTGGACCCTCAACCAACACAATAATAAATCGAAAAAACGTTACAAAACCTTTATTTTGTCACGGTAAAATATACATATTACGGCTACGACTACTGTCAGCTGACACAGACAGTAGCATTATGATAATAAATGTTTGAATGTTTAGACAGTTGTTTATTTTGATCACTGTGTTAGATGGGAGCTCAGAGACCAGAGGCAGTAAACACATCACCTTTCACCAAAATACTTCACCAGCAGCCACACAATCAGGGGCAGATTTTCCCGCTCGTTGTAGGTTGGTAACAGAACAGAGTATTTATCCCCTTCTTCTCTAATCTTCTTTCTGCTCCTAGTAGCTGCCATGTCAGCCAACCCTACACACCGGATCTGTGTGTCGGATCCGCTGTCCGCCCGAGCTCCAGTTGATTAGTTCCTACTAGACTCGACCTGGACATTACATGGTAAAAAGTATTGGGACGCCTGACCATTAAGCCAAAATGGACTTTAAATATATTATATTCAAATACACAAACTTTAGTATAGAGTCGCCCCGACCCTTTGCAGCTACTCTATATGGACAAACGTGTTGGGACACATCTATTAATTCAAGCTTTGGGTCAGGCCCTTCTTTCTAATGAATGACAACCTTCATCAAGGAGCAAACCAATACATTTTGGACAAAGCCGTGATTCGAATTTTGTGGACACAGTTTTGGGAGGAATCTTTTCTATTCCAGCATGACTGTGCACAAGGTAAAATCGAAAAAGACATGAATGAATGAGTTTGGTGTGGAAGAACTTAACTGTCTTGCACAGAGCCCTGATCTCAAACACATCCAGCACCGTTGGGATGAATTGAAACGGAGATTATGAGCCAGACCTTCACATCCAACATCGGTGCCTGAGATAATAAATGCTCTACAAATTCCAAAAGAAACTCCAAAATTTTGTGGAAAGTGCACAAGATGTGTGTTTTTGAATGTGAATATCAACAGGGCTGCTTTTACATCGTTTAACCAATGACTATCCACATATTACAGTTGAGTACAACAAAGAAAACACAACAGAACCTGTTCTGACTGGTCTAAATCTGTATTCGAACATAAAATATATTTGGATAAACGATTATTGTCTGCAGAACCAAAGGTGTCGTGATTTTTGTGATGGAAACTGCTCTCTACTCAGAAGATATGTAGCAATGTGTTTTTGAAACTTGTCTGTTTTCTACCATCTTTTTGATACACTCTTCAAACTGACTCTTGGAGCATATCTCATTTTATCCTCTAGATTCATTAGCAGTCATGACAGAAATACCTGATCTAATCTTTCTACATGTTACATAAATCATGCATGTGAGAAATTCATTAGCTGGTGTTGGTTTGACTGTAGAGTATCTAGAAAAACCACAGATTAGAATGGTTTTATAATGTTTGTGGTTAAATAAAGACCAAGTAAGTGACTATGGATACTGGATGGATAGATATTCAATACTATTGGTTATCAGCTCAAGGTAAATAGACTTTAATGGGTTACCAGAAGTGAAGCACAGAGGCAGTGAAATGCTATTTGGAAATAACAATACAAAATTTGATGTAATATTTATGTGAAATAATGTATTGACAACAAAATCATTATCACAGAAAATAATTTTATTTTTAAAAATGTCCATAATATTTATAATAACTAATTATAACAAGACAAATTAATTCTTTCTCTGCCTGTAAATCTCTCTTTCACACACACACACACACACACACACACACACACACACACACACACACACACACACACACACACACACACACACCAACAAAACTCAAAGGGTAGACATTTAGAACACGCATGTCAGTATTTAAATGTTTTGGCATTTAAACAAGTCATGTTAATTTTACTTAAAGAATTCTGTGCAGATTCATAAAAAGGCATTATGCACATGCAGTAGAGTAAGATATTAAAAATGATCACAGTGTATCTTGTTTTACAACTTTTGTACAATGGATGTCAGTTTGAAATTCACAATAAGGCAGTTAAATCAGGGCCCCCCCAAAAATGGTAGTGATAAAATGATTTCAACAACATATTCTTAAAAACATGTACATTGCAGTGCATAAATACAACAAAACAGACCACAGCATAGACCTAAAAACATTCTCAGTGCGAAATCAGTCATTCTTTAGTAAACCAAGAACAAAAATGGCTATATCTTCCACTATATGTAAATGAAATGTTTTGGGACCCTACTTTGGCTTCAAACTGAAATCAATGCAGCTCAGAACGAGACCTGCTCAGGATTTATGGCACTGGCTAGTCGTTCATGTCACTGGTTATGTCCAGAAGTTTCAGTTTAAATAGGCACAAAATAAAAATATGGATACAACAGCTGGATGAGAAACAAAAGGAGAAGGTTTCTGGAAAAGTCATTTGAACAGAAGTGGGAAACGTCAGTCTGAAGCTTACGTCAGCAGTGTCACACAGTACGAATGGCAACAACGAACAGGTTTCAAAAACTGGCCTCGGTAAAGCGTCTCCTTTGCAAGCCAGTTTGTATCCATCAGACCCAGTAGCACATGCATACTTCTTAGGAAAGCAAGGACTTTTAAATCTTCAAATGAACAGTTCTCTCACTCCAGATCAAGGCTGGTATCCAAAATATGGATCTCCTGAAAAAACAATTCTAATGTAGTCAAAACAGACATTTTGTATTTCGCAGCATGAACGAAAGATGCACAGAAGATAAAACATTTTGATATACCTGCTGGGGGAGCTCCTCGATGGCAGCCGCTACTGTCACACACACCAGGGGGACCAATCTCACCTGGCTGCCCGACTGCCCCGGGTATACCAGGGACTCCTGATTTACCATCCTCACCTCGAGGGCCTTGAATCCCTACCTTGGCTTCTCCTGGTGGCCCTAGCATAACACAGTATATGCTTATTAATAGTGAATCACTATTTCACCACTATTTACTCTCAACATTTTGGACCACACAATGTAATCGATGGATGAAATTATTTTCACTATCTAGCTGATTCACTCTGCAGACCAATGACTTTCCTCAAAGCTGTAGGAAATTCTATTTTGAAACACCTATTTGAAGCGATGTTTGAGGTTTCTTTGCCGTACTTTACAAAACCATACAAAAACAGTAGTCCAAACAGATCTACACCTTTGTTCACCAAGAACTAAAGCCAAACAAAAGTGTGGGTTGTATTTGTTTTATTTTAAACTCAGCAAATAAACAGAAATTATGTCTAATTTAGCAGACACAGGTTAAGTTTTATCCCAGTAAAAAATTTAAAACATTTTGCATAGAACTGTGCAATTATATACCTGCAAAACCCTTTGTTCCTTGTGGTCCTTGCACATTATTACCTGGCACACCCCTCTCACCAGGCAAACCTCTGCGTCCTGAAGACACAAAGCAGAATTAGGGCTGCATGGCAATGTGCAATAGGCCCTGAATGATTGATAACCTAGTTCTCTATAAAGTGACAGTTTTTGGGTCAGTAAAGACGAGTTTTAAGTTTGCTTTTCTTTTCCATCAGAGCTATGAAGCTAATGAAGCCTATAAGCAGTAAAAAACTAATGTTTGTGTTTCCTGACACTAAGACAAAGCCTGCAACAGTAGCAGTGATTACTCTTGAGCCCAGATAAAAGTATGTTGCACAATGTCAGAGACCACATAAGTAATACGCATGCACAATGGTAATGGTGGCTTTAAGATTTTATCTTTATTTATTTATTAGCTACATTAGCCCCAAAGCAGTAGCAAAATAAACAAACTTCAGAAAACATCTGAAATGTCGTTTCAGCTTGAGTAAGCAGACTCAGGTCGTCCGGACCCTCGATATCACTTTTAGTTCTGAATGTCAGGTGCGACTGGGCAAAAAGTCTAGCATAAATATTTCTATAGTATTAGATTAAAATTCTCACCCTGCTCGCCAGGATACCCTGGTCTGCCGGACTCTCCTCTGTTTCCCTGTCGTCCCTGAGGGCCCCTGGGACCTGGGGATCCTTTCCCACCTGGAATTCCAGGCTCTCCTGGAGGCCCAACTGGCTCCTGGATGGGAACAGGCTTCCGACTAACCTCGTTCAGGAAGGCATCTAACTTCAGAACCTCATCTAAAAGTAACAAACAAATACTCAAGACCCCCACTACCATAATCCTCCAAAAAAAAAACACAACTCTCTCTGACAGAATTTTAAAACAGACATGGCATCCATAAAATCAAACAGCAACAACAGAAACAAAGAGAAGCCACATACTGTGCACTAGCTTCTCACAAGCCTGAGTGACAAGCTGGTAAATGATAGCAAGAGACTGTGGCTCTCCCTATTAAACAAACACAATGAAACCACATCACAAAACAGAATGAAATGTATCCCTCAGAAAAAGATTTATGCTTCCATACACAGCAGGGAAAGACAAATACTTTAACTGACCTTCTCTCCTCTCTCACCCTTACTGCCAGGAAGTCCCTAAAAGAGAGGAGACAATAAGAACAAACAGACCATTCAAATCTGAAAATAAACTTTAAAAGTTGCAGTTACTGCTCTTCATAACAAAAACATCTGTAATTTTATGTTAAGAAACTGAAATTCTGTCTGAAGTGTGGATTCCGACTGAAATGTTGTCTGAAGTGTGGATTCAGCCAATTTTACATTAGCATTTGTAAATAAAATAAAAAATATATAAAGATCAAATTTGATTAAAACTGATATTTTGGAAATGTTTGACATTAAAACAATTCAATATTTGAAAATGCAGAGCCAAACCAGAATGAAAAATGTTTAACTGCATTAGTCTAATGCAACTGAATGTTATGTAAGTCTTGGCCCCATAAATTATTATTTGTATTATTGGCACTGTGTATATCTGTGACATCAAAGAGACTGGCTGATTAGCAACAGCTTGAAATTTACAGAATATGTCTGCACTCACTGTGGGTCCTACAGGTCCGAGTGTTCCCCGTTCTCCGACAGGTCCTGGGTAGCCAGGCATACCCTGGAAACCCTGTGAAGAACAGCAGAAACAAACGGTCAGCAGAGATGCAATATTTTGAAAACGCATATATAAGGTACGAGTTATGCAGGTGAATTCATCTCTAGCACTGTTTTCTTACCCTTGGCCCAGTATTTCCTGGGGGTCCTATATTACCCTCCACACCTCTGGCCCCCTGGCGAACAAGAAACAAGAGAGAGAAAAAATGCAGATAGATATGAAGAAAAGACAGGGATGCATCCTATGATATCATAATTGTGATGTATAAAGAATGTTATGTAAATGGATGAAGAGCCCGGACTGAGTAAGATTGAAATGCATTCTCTCAGTTTACCACATTTGGATCATCCTGCCTTGTTGAAAACCAGTTCAGTTGCTAAGTAACGACACGTTGCTTTGTTTGAGCTTTTTGGCAGCATTTCATTGCGAAAGAAACTGCCAATATGAAGATATTAGAAACGATGTTCAGAACTCCTTTGTTTTCTTTTCAAAATCATAGTATTAGAGCAACCAACTTCTCGTGGGTACAAGAGCATCATAGCTGTGATTTGGACTCAAACTTAAAGTTCTGCTGATGAAATTAAAAGGACTTGCCTTGGGTCCCGCGTTGCCCTCTTCACCTTTCGTCCCAGGTGGTCCTGGTAGCCCCTTTAAAGGAAAGGGTGTGATCACAAAGGCATATTACAGAGAACAATGTGTGAATTCCACATCTTTATCTGATAAAATGAACAATACTTCTGGCTCACCTGGTTCCCAGGCCGTCCGATATCTCCCTTTTCCCCCCTAATCCCTGGAGGCCCCTATAGGAGGCACAGAGAGGAGCTTTGATTCAGCATCACATGACTCAGTGTTCTGATACAAACTCACCAAGCTAAAAAGTGTTCATACCATTTTACCCATTACTGTTATGCCACGGGGACCAACCGACCCCATAGACCCTAAGCCCCCTTCAGACCCTGCCTTTCCAGGGGGTCCCATTTCACCCTGGGAGAGAGCAGAGAATACAAAAGCAAAATTGGTTAGACTCATTAGTTCACCATAGCACACACAGCTGATTTGACTGATACTAGTTGACTGTAAAACAGCAAACCTTCTGTCCCTCCTCTCCTTTATCACCTTTCTCCCCACGGGGACCAGGTTTCCCCTGAAGCAAAACAAGATTATGAGCTGATAAGTATGCCACAGGTCCTTAAGCATCTAGAAATAAAATATCTTACAGTATTCACTGCTAAATAAAACTCAACAGAACTATATTGACCAATATATCATTGGTAAATAAAATAAACTGATATTAAGGCCCTAAACCAGGGGCCCCCAAAATATTGTGCCCTAAATCAGTTTCATGTAAAACAATATTTTCATGGACCGATTTAGATACTAAAAAACAAAAAGATTTTTTTTATTTACTCATTTTTGCTAACCTTGTGGGCTTAATTTTTGATGTAGCGTATCATGAGCTGTGAATTTTTTTTTTATTAAATCTTTCATACTCTGATAATCAGTAAAATATTTTTATTCTGACTTTCTGTGTGGCCTGGTACCAAACGACTCACTGACCATTACCGGTCCACGTCCCGGTGGTTGGTGAGCTCTACTATATAGACTTGTACATGTTGTGGACTCACAGGTGGGCCAGTATCTCCAGGTGCTCCAGGAACGTTGGAGGTGCAGGTGCATGCATAAGCAGGAGCAGGACAGCTCTCCTCATCCCTCTGCAGGAGCATAAAACACCCATCTCTGAACATATACCTTCTCATTAATGGTTAGACATAACTGTGTAGCCATAACTAGTAATTGCTGCACCATCCACAAATGTATCTGCACTACTATAAATATAGATATGGACTGATATGCATTTAAATGAATTAAATGAATTAAAGGTGTGGTCTCTCACCTGAGCGGGCAGGTCACAGCAGGTGTCCTCTGAGGCCCAGCTGGTGTTACACACAATCTCAAATGACTGCAGCTGGAACTGAGGAGAAACAGAAGAGGAATCCTTTCACATGTAGAAATTACTACAGTACTGAATGACGCTTAGAGGCCTTTCTTTGTTTATAAACCCCCTTGTGTCCCATGAGGTGTCTACACCACGAACTTCAAATCAATATCATGATTTTATTAATTAGGTAATTATGTAATTACCAAAAAATATATGTTTGCATGTTCAGCACAATGCTAAATGTAATTCTACAATAGCCATGATTCAGTGTTCATGAGTACATCACACTCACCGCAGCAGATCCACTATTGGGCCCTCGGGTCCTCACTAGTTTGCCCAGCATCTCAAAGCCATCAGTGGGTAGAGCTCCCAGAGGACGGGCGGGTCTTTCTCCAACCCGCTGACAGTCTACAGAGAGCGACACACTCACCTGACTGACAGCGAGGTGAATCTGCCAATCACGTGAAACAGTGTTTCAAGAAAGGTCCCAGGTACTTAATAAATAAGGGTGTTAATCAATTTTTCGGGTTCTAAAAATGCACAGATTTTCTGGCTGGACACAATATCTGAAGTGATGTCAGGAGTGCTTAAGATCTGAGCTGAAATGATCTGAACTGACATTGTAAACACAACGTAATTGGACAATTCAGAATGCTTAAAGGAGAACACAAATGGTTCAATTAGATCATCGAACCTTCACACTGAGTTATGGGGAACAAGGAGGGCCACCCTACCCACACAGCTAACAAGGCCAGTTTAGACCTTAACCTCCTGGACACAGGTTGATGTGGCACTAAACCAGCGAATTCCCAGGGCCAGAAAAATAGCATGTCCTTAGACAAAATACTGGTTTCATAAGACTGAGCTATAACAATGCAATATACATAGAATATTCACATTTCTGAAATCTTACGAAACATATTGAGAGAGCCCTTGAAGAGACAGAATGGTAAAGTTTTAATTTCAATAGTCTGTGAATGTTTATTTGTTCTGTGTGTGTTGAAATGTTTACACCCTTAATTTAATTTCACAGCTCATATCCACCTAATATCTCTTTTTCTAACAGCCACTTCATACACACACACTCACTCTTACAACAGCCTTTGAGTCTTACCTTGTGAAAGCTGCCGTAGAAGAGTGTGTGGACTTGAGGCTGGTCGAAAGTCAGCTCCTGTACCTCTCCTCTGTAGTCCAGACTGAAGTACAGCAGGACCTTCCTTTCAGCTGAGAGCCCGAGAAAACGACATCAGCTACATGCGAATTGTTCACAAAATTAATATAGGAGCAATTTATTTACTTGCAGAGAGGTGCAGGTCCTGAAAAGGTACTAAAGTGGATTAATCGAATATCAAAACCCAGATCAAATGTCTTTAAGGAATTCAAGGTCATTTCTCTCAAATGTCTGGCCCAGTCATCCTTAAGGTCAGATCGAATGCTCAGATGTGCTGTATCGTCCTATGCTTAGGTCACACTTGTCAGACCAAACAAGACTTGATCAGTTTGGATGCTTATAATATTGCTACTGATTTTAGATGCCAGTTTTAGAAAGTTATCTTACGAGAGAGCTTCCATTTAAATGGAGGACAAGGTAAGGAAACGCTACCATAGTAAATGTCCAAAATGCACAGAGACAATTGTTGATGGTGTTCTTTGCAACTAAACAACAAATAGAAATGCCATGATGAAAACCAAAACTAAATATCCAGAAATCTTGGAGCAGCTGTAGTTTTAGCAACAATTCACTCTTAAAAGATTATTCTATAACCAGGTCACAAGCTGTGATATCTGTAATTCCTAAAAAGGATAGAGATCCATTTGATTGTGGCTCCTATCGGCCAATAAGACTCTTATGCTGACTAAAATCTTGTTCCAACGTCTTGAAAAAGTAATACCCCAAATAATTAACTCTGATCAGACAGGCTTTATACCATGCAAGCAGTTATATTATAATTTGCGGAGGCTCTTTAACATCTTGTACTCTACTCACTCCACACTACATCCTGAAGTTATACTATCTCTTGATGCCGAAAAGGCTTTTGACAGGGTGGAATGGACCTTTCTGTTTATGACTTTGGAAAAATTTGGCTTTTGGTTCCATTCTTAATTACATGGCTTTTTTGTTACATACTTTTTGTTACATAGAGGCACAAGACAAGGGTGTTGTTTATCTCCTTTTTTGTTTAATTTAGCCATAGCAATAAGACAATCATCAAAGGTTACAGGAATTACTAGGAAGCTTAAGCTACATAAAATATCACTATATCCTGACGATGTATTACTGTACTTATCCGACCCATTAAATTCAATTCCATATTTGATACAGAAATTTAAAGCAATTTTAGTCATTTTTCAGGGTACAAACAAAATTTTTCTAAAAGTCTACGCTTTCCAATAAATAATCTAGCGACTGAAATAGATTATAGCATTTTTCCATTTAAGTTGGAACATAGGTCATTCTCCTACTTGGGCATTAATTTCACACAATCATATAACGACCTCTATGATTATAACTTCAAGGTATTATTGGAACGTACCAACTCAGATTTTAACAGATGGTCTTTGTTTCCTCTTTCATTAGCGGGTCGAATTAATATTGTCAAAATTATGGTGCTACTGTGCTTTTCATATTTATTTCGAATGATTCCTGTCCTACTAACCAAAAGCTGGTTTAAAAAATTGAATAGCTACATAACTAACTTTATATGGAATAAATCAGTGCTAAGTATGAAGAGAGCCTATTTGGAATTACCCAAGTCAGCGGGTGGGCAGGGTTTACCCAATTTTATGTTTTGCTATTGGTCTGCCAATCTAGTCAAACTAAGCAACTGGATTTCTGTACACAAGTCAAGAGAAGGCCCAGCTTGGGTTATTATGGAGCTGGAGTCATATCATTCTCCAATTAGTCTTCTTAATAGTTCCCTGTATGGCCATGTACAGCTGTTGCCTTCTCTATTGGCATGAAGGATAATTATTTTAATGTGGAAGTCCTCCAGACCACCAACATTTGAACACTGGGTGAAAACTGTGTTCTCTGCACTGCCACTCGAAAAGTTGAGAGGTAATTGCATGAAAAAGTTCCATGCAATCTGGTCCCCCTTCATAGAATTTGCTGAACACATAGCACTCACTTGAACATGGAGTTATTTCTGTGTTAGTGTGGCCATGTACGGATTCTAGTGATGTGCATATTACGTTTTTCTTCTTTTTCTCTTTTTTTAAATTTATCTATTTATTTGTTTATTTATTTATTTATTTACTTATTTATTTTCAATCTTATTGCTTTGTTATTGTTAAGCCTGAGTCGGGGAATATTTTAGTTGATCTCTGTTGCTTAAGTTGTAATGTTTGAAAGAAAAAACTCACAATAAAGTTGAAAAAAGAAGAAGAAAAAGAAGATTATTCTATAACTGAGTTAACTCTTAGCATTAGTGAAATGGTATAAGAGGCAGGGGTCTTTTGTGGTCTCACTCTTTAAACATATACCATATTGTAAAACATCACTAACTCACCTGATGAGTAGAGACTATAATGCGTGACTGATTGCTACAGTGCGCTCAGGTCCCCAGTACCCATAGTTGGCGTTTTAGATATTTGGCTAATTTCTGAATAGTCTGCCCACACTTGCCTACCCAGCCCGGTACTCACGGTCCAGCATCACCCCCATCTTCGGCTGAAAGTCATTGTCAGTGAGCTGCCAGAGGGCGAAGGGCTCCCTGGGCGAGTCCTGCAGCAGGCGGAAGGCCAGGCTGATGGTGTGCTCCGGAGCAAAGCCAGCTGGGTGGATGAAGCTGCGATACACAGCCAAACAGATATTCCACACTGATTTTGTGAAGGTGTGCTTACATATGAAAGGGCAAAATGATTTATTTTTGCTTACAGTAGCAAAGATTAGATCATGCTAATGCTGAAGCTTCTCCTTCTCCAGCTCATGTAACATCCTACAAATTTCTATCTGTTCTTTGAAGCTTTCACACCACACCATCACTCCCTTCTCCTTATTCCTCTATCCTTTTCTCTCATGAAGAGGTGGGAGGGGGCCTGGGCTGGGAATCTGGCCTTTTAACTTTGAAAAAAAAACATGCGAGTGTGTCTCACCCTGTGCTCTGAGTGAGCTGTGTGTCTCTGTAGAGGGTGTAGCTAGGTAAAGAGCTGAAGATAAAAGGCTCGGCTGCCACGCCCTCCACAGTGGCATGGGCTCTCTGAGTCAGACCAAACGCCTCCATCATATTAAAACCTGGTGCACAAACACAGTTTTTCTGGGAGCAAAGCCAATGAGACCATTCGTTCAGAAAACAATCAGTTACACAAAAAGGAACGAGACATAGACTCATTCAGAGGTTTACCTTTAATCACATTATTTCTGATGGTCATCTCAGGACACACTGTAAAGAAAAAGGCAGCACAAAATATTATAAACATCTGTTCGTATAAACATGCTGCACTGCATACGTGTCCTGCTGTCTACTCACTTTCATTTTGAATGGGATGTAGCCTGGGGGGAAGCTGTATTCTCACTGGTGCTGCAGCTGAGGCAGAGATAGATAGAAAAATGATAATATATTTATCGAAATTATTGTGGGAGGATTCAGAATTATGTTTATAAAAAAACAATTAATGCATCAGCACAAATGCACACGTGTTTTACCTGAGGATGCCTAGAACCAGTGCATCGCATTAACATAACAAAGCACCCAAATCAAAGCATCCTGACAGATCAATGTATTTTTACATCAGTGTTAAAATACATACAGACGCAGTAATTCAATCATTGTCTAACCTGTGGGATGGAGAATAGTGACGGCAGCACTCTCTACTGTCCCCATGCGGGAGTGCACGCTAATGCGATACACCGTCTCCGGCTGAAGCTCTGAGAAACAGTGACTGCTGCTGCTGGAGTCTACTGTTTGCTCCTTTCTCTGCTTGTCTATTCCCAAACAAATCCACAAAAAAATAATCAGAGTATAAAAAAATGATCAAATATAAAAAACTGTAATCCCTAAATGTTTTAAATAGCATGGACTAGTTTTATACCGCAGGACTGAGTAGTACTGGTACCTCTTAGGGCCTGGATGACAATGTGGTAGCCTGTGACTGCAACCACTGGCCTCCAGGATACACAGATGCTGGAGTGGTCAGAGCGCACCACACTCACACTGCTCACACGCAGACTGGCTGGATTTACAGGGAAAGCAACAGACATGGAGCCATCAATCGCATGTGAAACATCTTAGTGTATATATGTTCATGCACAAAAATGAATCTGAGAGTAAGTGTGCAAGGTATGCTTTATGCATGATACTGTTTTAGATTTCAATTTACAAATTAAAATGTTTATATACTATATAATTAAAGTATATTTTTATATATTTTAATTATTGTACTGATATTTTTGCACACTTAATAATTGTATTTTTATTGTATTTTTATTTATTTAATGAAATTTTTTGTTATGAATTCTCAGTTTATTTACTGTAGTTACATGATAATAAAAACTGTGTGTGTGTGTGTGTGTAGTGAGAGAGAGGGAGAGAGAGAGAGAGGGAGAGAGAGAGAGACTCACTGGTTTTGCCTTGTGCTGAAGCACTGCCTCCCTCTCTGTTGCGGTACTCAGCACTAACAAGCACACTGTAGCGAGTGTCAGGCTGCAGAGACTGGAGAAGAACCCGACGTTCACTGCCGGGTAGCGACACCTACAAGCAAGCAAAGTCAGCTCGAGACTACTTCACCCATGATGCAGCATGAAATCTTGTGCAGGATTGAAATATAATTCAGCAGTGAGTCTACAAAAACTTGACATTGGTGTAGATGCAGCTATGAAACTTATGAGGGTTTGTAGATTAACACAATGTACAGAATACTACAGTCATCCAAACCTGAGTTCATTAGTGACAATGGCCATGACAAACATATTTTCTATTGAATGCAAGGCTCAGATTTGTATTCTTTCACTCACTGTGTTCTCTCGTGCCTCTCCTCCAGTTAAAGGTGTATATGATACAAGGTACTGCAGCACATGGGCATTAGGTGGAACCCAACTGACTAGCATGCTGACTGCTGTCTCTTCAGAGATGGACACAGAGCTGGGACCTCCCCCTGACACTGAAACAGCAGAAACACATCAGAAATAAATGATCTAAAAGACGTGTGTGCACATGTGTATGTAAGATGCTAGGAGTTAATCCATGTGTCTTGTTGGGTAATTGGAACCAGAATTGTAAAATAATCACCAGAAACAGATACTGCTCCAAATATATGTGTGGGTTCTACTGGTACTATTTGTGAATCTAATACCTTTCTGAGAACTTTTCTTTTAATCATCAGACATATTAATTATTATACATTTATCTGTATTTTTGTTACTATTTTAAATGATATGATGCATAAGGTTAACTTTATTAGCGGAATGCAATTTTCTTCACAATTCCAAGCACAAATATAATGTCGTAGGTTATTTTGCAGGTTGTGATATACTCCATCTTGAAGCACTGGTTGTGCTGGTAGTACTGAAAAAACTGGAACCACTTAAAATCAATGCTTGACATGATTCAGAACACAAATGTCAGAGGCCATTCATCAATACGAAACCGAACACTGAGCTCTCACAGT
>JBBMFX010000128.1:19853251-19864081 GCA_037832545.1 Rhabdalestes septentrionalis | reverse complement strand
CAAGTGAACACATGGGCCAAAATGGGCAACGTGTCAAAGGATTCTGAAACTTGGTTCAGACAGTTTTGCCTAAAACTAAACTCAACCTGAGGCCAACTCTTTCTGTTCAGCATGTATAACAGGTTAAAACGTATAACCGTGCAATCTGTAACAGAGAAAATCTGCAACAGTACAGTATGTAAAAGGGAAACTGCAGTGATCTTACCTTAACATTGCTCACTGAGAATCTGGATACAGGATCAAAGCTATGTTACCATAACTGTATGCAACGAAGCTCCACAACTGTCTGCTGATAATGAACATATGATAAGCAGACCTCTGGACCAGCAGGACCCTGAATCACGACCTGCAGGAAACTTAAATATTTTAGCGTTTCGTTTTCAGCACCAGCAGCAGCCACGCACCTCTGACGTGTACATGCAGTGCACCCCGGGAAATGAGGACCACTTAAATATAACCACCAGACAACAGTTTGGTGGGTTTGACAAGTTGCTGATACACATTATTAGGATCGTGTTTCGTCGTTGCTCTTTTCTTTTTTTCTTCGTTTTAATGTGATCACACTTCACGCTCCGTCGGGACTGTGCCCCTCCAGGGCCCTAGGAGGCGCTCTGAGTGAAAACCTTCCCTATCAGTCAGTCAGTTAGTGGCAGCACCAATTGTTTACCACTCACAAACATGTTTTTATTATGCATGTAACATATTTCATTATATTCGCACATATCCTGTCTGGAATGTAAGAAAGTCTCCGTATGTAATGTATATTTATATATTTAGCAGGTCTAAGTAATTCATATAATGCATGTTCCTACATGTAAATGATAAATATATAAAATCATACAAGGTTTTATATCAATGCATATTTTATATTAAACGTGCATATTTAACATTAAAATGGCTTGTTTCATATGCATACACACACTTTGCTTATTTAAACCATCAAGTCTTAATAATCTTAATATATTTGTAATTTAATATCGTGTGCTAATAACCAAAGGAATATTAGCCCTAAGCAAAAAAAGCAAGCCAAACCAATTCAAGTTACCATATGTGGTCATTCAATGCGTGCTTTACAGGACTAGAATTAAACTCAAATTGAATAAAATTGATAAAAGAAGTCTGAAAGTGCAGTAGAAGTAGAAGTGAGGCGAACACGGTAAACGCCTTATTTTCTTTATGCTTGAGAGGAAATTGCCTTGTGTTGTGTCTCTAAATGCCCTGCAGGGGGCTGTACAGGCTAATCAGAGTCCTGTAGCTCCAGAGAGCAGAAGAAGAGGAGCAGGGCTTGTGTTTTGATTGTTGTCCAGGTGGGTTTTATAAAACTGTACTTTTTGATGCCGTAAGTTTAGGAACCCATGCTTAGATTTTCTGCGTGGACTCTGTGTTGGTTGTAGGTGCTGAAAGGACGGGAGTTTCCCGCTTTTCTGGTTTATATATGGCAGAAGAAGATGAGGAGCCAGGTTTCGATGAGGAACTGGAGGACGGAGGCAACGGTGTGGAGACGGGTCATGGGAGGAGAAAGAGACTGTTCTCCAAGGAGCTGCGCTGCATGATGTACGGGTTTGGAGACGACCAGAACCCCTATACCGAGTCCGTGGACATCCTGGAGGACCTGGTGATCGAGTTCATCACAGAGATGACCCACAAGGCTATGTCCATCGGGCGGCAGGGCAGGGTCCAGGTGGAGGACATAGTCTTCCTCATAAGAAAGGACCCCAGAAAGTTTGCCAGGGTCAAAGATCTGCTGACCATGAACGAAGAGCTGAAGAGGGCCCGCAAAGCTTTCGACGAGGCAAACTATGGGTCCTGAGAAATAATCCCACACATATGGTCTGATGATGATTCGGGGGCTGGGGGAATCACTTCACAAAGATCTTTTTTTTGTAGAAAAGACATTTTATTACTTTGATTTTGTTTTTACTGCCCTGCAAAGCTTGACACAATTAGATCTTTCAAATAAAATATACCTGTAAAGCTCCAAATGATGGTGTTTGTAATTGCTAGTCCTGCTATAATCTGCCTCAGATCACTAAATTTGTATTTAATTGTTCTGTCTCCACACAATTTGTGGCCCACTGCTCCCAACAGAAATGATCCAAGTACAATGCCATTTAACAACCCCTCCCTCACAGAGCTGCTGTGGGTGTGTTAAAGCAAGGAACGCACTAAAGTGTGCAGGGCGAAGAGGACTAGGATTAAGGGTGGGAAACTCAGCTCGGCGTGTCTGTACAGTTTTGCACTTGAAATTGGTTTTCTTCCCAATACTGAAAAATGTGATGCAATTTAAGTGATTCAAGATGCATCCAATAATTCAAAGAATACCAATGTTGGTAACATACAAGGGGAGAAGCATCAGAATTTCAACAGAAGTTTCATTTCAATCAAAATATAAAAAAATAATTTTGATCTAGGTAAAATATCACTATACCTGACATTTTTGTGGTACTGTTCAGTTTTGCAGCCCATGGGTGTGTCTCTCTGCCATGAATGTAATTAAAAAATATGCTTGAGGCATCAGGAAATGCATTAAAAACCATTTTATGAATACTTCCTGTGAGGGAGCTTTTAAACCCCTTAAACACTTCCGATGTTTTCCATCAAATTTCATTATAACATTTAACATTAAACTGTCCATTGGTAATAGCAGGATTTTAAAATGCAACCAATGCAGCCGGGCCCTGAGAATGTCTTGCTGGGTTAAAAAAAAGAAATTGTTGAACAAAAGAATTATTGATTGCAGGCAAAGTGAAGTGGGCAATCATCCTGGCAGCCAAGGTACCAAAGTATTAAAAGTGACCTCTCTTTGGACAAGTAGAGATGATGTTTTTTCTTTTACATAAAGAAGAACCTGGAGCACAACCAGTCATCTTAAATCCTATTTGGGTCAATGAGACTTTGGGGAGAAAAAAGAAAAAAAAAAGCTTTATTGATAAATTCCTCGGAACAAAACCTTACAGATCTGACTAAACAGACCAACTAAACACGAGCATGTATTTTATTCTTTATTCTGTACTTACAAGCATGTGTTCTTAAATACAGTGATGTGTGAATAGCATTGGTCTAAGCAGCGATAACAAGCTGCTGATCTAGTCTAAATCTAGACTGAAACGGCCAGCGGTGTGGAGGTCACCATGGTGTGTGTTTTCGATGTACATGGCACCATCATGCGCCACACACACCACAGTCAGGCTCTTGCAGGAACGTGGGGGGTCGACCACACCCCAGGATCATGATCATTCGCGTGCAGAACCTTGCAAGACCCCCCACCCGGGTGTCTATCTGTCATGTCTGTTGATGTGGCAAAGCTGTGTCAGGATGGTGTGAGAGGTAACGGACCAGATGACGGACAAAAGTAAGGTAAGGGGGGGGGGCATGAGGGGGTCTGAGAGGATGAGGTTGAGTCGACAGGGGGTCAGAGGGGAGAGGAATGTCCATGAGTCTCTGTTTTACTGCACATTCTCCATCATCTTGAGGAATTCTGGAAAATAAAGAGCACAACAAAGCTCAGTTAAAATGATTCAACCACATGCTCTCACATGTCCAATTGACTGTGCATAATAGACCTGGCCTTCATAGAGCACCCACTCACTCATCAGTAATAGAATATATAATTAGAGATATTGACAGCTCATTGATATCATTAGGAAATAAGGCTGTCGTACCGTCAAAGTCAAGCATGCCGTCTGCGTTCTTGTCTCCGTCCTTCAGCAGCTCATCGATCTCCTCCTCTGTGATGGACTCACCGGTGCTGCGGATGATCTCAGCAAACTCATCTCTGTCAATGTAGCCATCAGCATTCCTGCAAAACGAAAAGGAGTGTGATGTCAGTTGGACACTGGGTGACACATATATTCTGCCTAGAAGTATTTGCATGTGTCTCTTGACATACTTGTCGAAGACACGGAAGCACTCTGCCAACTCTTCCTCGCTCTTGCCAGCCTGGTCCTCCTTTAGGAGCCTCACCATCATGACCAAGAACTCTTCAAAGTCGATGGTTCCGCTACCTGAGATGTCATGAGATGAAGTGAAATTCCGTTGAGTCTGTGCTCGCTTGCTGACATCCTAAAACGTGCTCTGGGCCTGTTAATTAAGTGTTGTATTTTTTCCTCACCATCCTCATCGACCTCCTCAATGATTTCAGCCAACTCCTCTCTTGTTGGATTCTGACCCAACATCCTCATGACAGTACCCAACTCCTTGGTGCTGATATCACCGCCACCATCAGTGTCGAACATGTCAAAGGCAGCCTTGAACTCTGTCACAGGACGGGAAAAAACCATCATTATACAGCCCTCAAACACTTCAGTACTCATTTAGACTGGACTAACACAAATAGAGCTACTCACCAGCAAGCATCTCCTCGCTCAGATATGAGCGGGCCTCCTGCTGTGCGTCAGTCTGCAAACCCACATAGTGGCATTTAGTGAAAATTCCATATTTCAGAATCCTCAGTTATATATATATATACACATTTTAATTTAGATGACTTGAAATGCTGGGAAGAACCTTTTTTTGTTTTACATTTTTGAACCCTCCATGTAGGCACAGACTATATAAGTGCTAAATTCCTCACACTCAAAATTAAGTAAAATGCTAATTTTCTTTGCAGTCAATAGATTTGAGTTTGTAATAGGGACCTAAACAATAAGCCAAGACTTGAGGTAAGGCCTTCTCCTAGCTATGTGCACTGCAGTTGGTGCATTATTGCTATTTTAAGGATCCACGGGTCTAAGGATCACTAGTCATTGACTCTACATGGCAATTCCGAAATTTAACTCCTGGAATGTGTCGCCTAAGCAAGTAATCTGGCAACACACACACACTCCGCTGACTGGCTCGGTTTCAAGTGGCAGGTCTCCACCCTGCTCTCACCTCAGTGGGGCTCTGCCAGCTCGGCTCTACTACTACATTACAATCACAACAGCAGTTAGGTAATATTTATCAAATGCACAGACAAAAGCTACTCAATTTACTAGGGTTCAAATCAGTCTACACTTTGTGCTAAGAGCTTTTGTCATGTTTGTAATTGAATATGATAAAATCTATGAAAAAATGTATGCTTAATTTACAATTTCTAAAGACAATTCTGTCTACTATTCAACATCCGCATGCCTTCATTAAACTGACTGTATACCAAATGAGCATTTGTAGAAGGTTGATTCAGGTGTTATGGGACATCAGTTAATGCATTTCATAGGCTCTGGATAACTTGTATTCAATGTGTAACTTTCATTTTAGGAGCCAGTGAGGAATTGTTGTGTGGTTTTTTTGTTAAACAAAAAACACCAAAAAAACAATCTACTATTATCTGTTGACCCAAAACACCTGAATAGTTTTTTTCTGATTTCTTACCATGGTTGTGGTTTAGCTTTCCCCACTATTATCCACCAATCAAGGCCAAAGGAGTGGTCAATCCGTGCGCACCTCAACAGCCAGACTAGACGTCAAGTGAGAGTTCAGACACACTTTAAACGGGTGGGCGAGAACACGCCCCCTCCAGAATTAGAAGGCTGCTTTTTAGGGCTCTTCGGTGCTGCTAGCCAATCCAAATCTGCAGTGTGTACCACCGAGGCCCTTAAGACAGAATATCTGGTTTTGAAAGGGGAAAATATTTGAGGCTCAACACACGTCTCTGCTTCTTGCTGAAAAAAAAAGAATATTTAATCGTCTCCAATCAAGACAAGCAGTGGAGGGTAGGAAAGATGTCAGCTTTGTCCTGTGGAGGAGCATGAGCCTCAGGATCATACCATCAGTTCTCCATCTCCATACATTTATGAACTTGAGGCATGTTGCTGTTGCTCAAGGCTAGTAATCGAAAATCATGGCAACTGGTATAAGGAGTTACACTTTAAAGCAAACATGTGCAAGCTGAGAACATCTTCATGCAAAATAAAATGCAAGAACATACATGGGACTGTAGTTTAACTCTGCAAAAGTGTTGAACTCATTCTGACTAGCCATGCATTGGCCTTATGATAGTGGTCCTGGAAATACTCAAATACTGAAAATGTTTATAGCCCTTTTTCCCATGGATGTGGGTTGAAAGCCGTGTGAATGATAGCCTGAGTAGAATATTCGTGGGGCGAAGATAAACTCAGAAGAGGTTCTTTGTCCCATGTCACAAGCAGAGTGAAACTGTAACCCTGGAGGGAAAAAAGTGCTGGCGTGCAGAACTTCAGTGCGCCCTGAATAGCAAATGATGGAGGATCTCTCAAACTACAACCCTCCCCTCCCAAAAAACAAACAGCAGTGCAGGTAGCCCTCTGCCCCTGAGAGTCCAGACCTGGCACTCCTTTTATGGGATGTGTTTCCTGACAGGGAGATCATAAGCAAGTGGATTGGAGAAATGGAAGGAGAGTTGATGGAGGGGGCTTCAACAGTTGCAGCCTAAAGCTCACAGGGTGGGGAAGGGGAGGAGGTAAAGGACTATATACCCTGCACCAGTAGCGCAATGTTTCAAAAGGAGAATTTCATCAAGAACTTTCCTCAGCCTCGCGTTTGCCTTGCAGCAGCTCATTATGGCTCCGCTGTTCTGGAGATTACATTTATTGGCATGATGCACGAATCACCACCCACATCAGCCGAAGACATGCGCATGTCAAAGGATCGTATGGCTCGTCATCATGAAGAAAACACCTGTGCAGAGCAAATGTGAGGGTTTTCTCTCCCCCTTGTGCACCTCGGATAAAAATTACTGTTGCCAACCAAAGTGGTTGGTGTTGGCAGGGTATGGTGTCTGGAGATCAATTTTTTATCCCTTCACATGATAGCATGCAAGTTTGTATGATGTCCCTGAAAGTCCTCTACTTCAGTTGGTAAGTATGAGAGGAGGAGGGTCCAGTGTTATGTTTAGAAAAGTGGGCAAACGGTGACTCAGCAGAAGACGCTGTCAAGGAGTAAGTGAAAGAATGAAAATGTGGATAGCATGATGGAAGACAGCATGAAGGAATAAACCTGTTTGTCTTTACAATGTGCTGAGGTAGATGAATTGGGAGGGGTGCTTCGTTACATGTCAAGAGAATAGTCGTTTAAAACCATCTGAAACATAATCAGTTATAAATGAATATTCATACGAAAAATCAAAGGACTCTTAGAGGCATCAAACAGGTGAGATAAATGGTATATCAATGGCATTTAGAAACAGCAATTCTTTGTGCAAATACATTCTCAGTGAGACAACACACTAAGCTGATTCAAGCTTGCAATGTACAGAAACATGAAGTTAATCAACAGAACGCATGATTTCTCATTCACCATCACACTTAGACATGAGTGTATACTGAGGCGGATTTATTTTGGAACTCTACAGGGTGGGGCACATAGGGCAAAAGTAGGTTTTGATGGGGGGGCGGGATCATGTCTTAAGAAGGAGCTGGGGCAAAGGGTGACAGCTGGGGCAAATGGGAAGTGACATTGGGGTGTGGGGGGGGTTGGGAGAAAGTAGCTCCCTCTTAAAAGGTTTGGACGGTTATTTATAGTTGCTTCTACAGTCCAACAGCCAGCGTTCCAGAAGGATATTTTGTCTCTGGGGCCTTCAGGCCGTTCCTTATTGTCTCTGAGACATGATTTTCCATGATGTGAACCTTCCTCCAAGTTGCTTCAAAATGTTTATTTGATCTTAATTTGGGTGCTGAAAGGGTGGAATGTAGGATCTTTACTGTACGTTCTCCATCATTTTCAGAAACTCTGAAAAAACAAGAAAATTTTTTTACACTCATATTATGGTATGTTTATGAGACAAACACAGTTCAACTCACAGTTTGGTCTCCATAAATTCATTATCTCAGTTATGCAGAATGATTACAAAATACGATATAAAACCAGAAGAAATAATAAACATTAATAGTAGATGAGAATGCAAACGTAAATGGAGTAAAAACTTATATATGGTATATAGTAGTAATAGTAGTTGTAATTGTGCTGAGATTACCATCAAAGTCGATTTTGCCATCTTTGTTGGTGTCTCCATCTGTCATGAGCTCTTCTATCTCCTCCTCTGTTATGGGTTCACCAGTGGAGCGCAAGATGTCACCAAACTCCTCTCGGTCGATGAAGCCATCTCCATTCCTGTATGAATGGACAAGAGAGCAGTGAACATACATGTCACTGAACCTGCTGGATTTTAAGATTAAGAGTTATATATTGTGATATATTAGGTCAGTTTAAGGTCAAAGACCTAAGTAGTTATTTTTTCTGTTATTTTATATAATCAGTCAATGTAGCATGAAAAACTGGCTAATGTGCTGACCCTGCTATTAGGGGAATTACTAAATTATACAGAAATACATTTATTTAGAAGCACAAAAACACTAATACCAACTCTCCATTTGTAGTACTGTCTGTATCTCACAGTAAGGGATGATACAACACAGAATGCGTTATACTATAAGAAGGACTAATTTCTCATCCGAATGCTGTCAGGACAATGCCAAACCTGCAAACTGATATATAGTCTATGCTAAAAATGATGAATATTTTCAAATGTTTGTTCATAATTCACGCAGTAACCTTACTTGATCTGAAAGTTGGTTTTGGAACAACCCCAACCACAACCACACACACACACACACACACACACACACACACACACACACACAATAATAAAATATATCTGTCTAAAACAACGTGTACCTTTAAATAGCAGGTGCAAAGCGGAGCACTGGTGATTCCCTTTTCAGTATTGACTGGTGCTGAACGTCAGATATAACAAGAACTAATTGGCTTCTGCTGCTGTTTTGCCTTTCTCCTGCTATTCTGAAAAGCTACACTGAAAAGGTGCTAATTGATTTAAATGGGCCACATGTAGGTGCTCCTTTGTGATGTTTTAATTCTGTTCTTATGTAGTTAATCTGCATATTACAAATAAACTAAAACAGATCTACAATTATATCTTAATGACTAAAGTTTGTTGATTTTCTGTTGAATTTCTTTATCTCTTAAAACACTTTTCCTGTAACACCTCTGAATTGTCCACTTAAAACAAAAAACACACAAAAACATATGTGACTCCGTCTGGGCCAGAATCCTAATTTTAGCAAGGTCTATTTTGCAGAAATGATGGATGAGTTGGGAGCAGCGCTTTGTCACATGTCCATCCAGACTTAACCATTTAAAACCATCTGAAAGATAATCAGACTCTAAATGAATATTTAAATGTAAGCAAGTAGTCAAAGGATTCTTAGAGGAAACAAATAGGCGTGAATATCAATGGCATTTAGAAACAGCAGTTCTTTGTGCTAATACGTCCTTTATGAGACTACACACATAATTAAACTGAGAAATGTGACCTATTTTACATGACAATTAGGACACATGTTAAACATGCATTCTAAATCAATTGTCAGTTTATCTGTTTTTATTATGTAATGAATCCATCCATTGTCTGAGCTGCTTATCCCAACCAGTGATGCAGGGGGAGCTAGAGTCCCACCCAGCACACACAGGGGGAAAGGTAAAAAAACACCACATACCACACCACTGCAAGGCAAACACACAAACGCACTGACATCAAGAGTCACTCCAGTTGGACTGACGTACATGTCTTTGGACTGTGGGAGGAAACCTGATCTCCCAGTGGAACCCCACATAGCAACTATGCTACATGCATGGTGAAAGAATTTGAACCTAGCAATGTTAAAAGCTTTTGCCAGGGTTTGATTTTTTCATCATCAAATTTATAATGTTGATTCACAAATTAATGTACTGCATAATGGTACATAGAGCTCAATATCGCTTTGGGTCATTTACAAAGCAAAATATTCTGCCCATATTTACGAGAAATTCTACTTATTGTCTGCGTAGCAGGAGATAAATAAAAAAATAGTAAATGTGTCAAAAGTAAAAATGTCTAGTCTCAGTGTCCTCATTCTTATTATCATAAGAATAAAATATTTGCAATTTATAGTGTATATATCTTAATATATTTGTTTAAAAAGCTGGAGCTGGATTTATTTCATTTATATCTCATACCTTATCTCCTGAAGTCCACTCGTTATGTTTTTGTAGGTTTATGCAGCTAAACCTTTGATATAATTTTATATCACCATTTTCTAACCTCTCCTTAGATATCATATCACTTTAAATCTGATATATGTGAACAAGCTCTGCTCTGAATGGCTGTCCTGCATTGTGCATTTTTCAAAATGCAGTTCAGAAGTCCATAATACATTGAAGTACAACTTTTATTACAAAAACCATTAAGTTAATTAAACATACAACACCTGGTACTAATTCTAGACATCTGCTTGTGGTCAAATAATATGTTTAGTCTTTATCCATTACTGTTTTTGGCTAATCAGTGATTCATTTAGATTAAATGGGGTGTTCTAGTGATGCCAAAGTATTTGTGTTTTATATTGTACCTACTGGCTAAACACACCATGATCACAGATCTGGGGCGGAGCCAGGGGGTGGCTTTGGGGACTGAAGCCCCAAATCTCACTTCAAAAGCCCCGAATCTTTTTAAGCTTTTAAAAAATATGACAACCCTGACAATATATTCTGCCTATGAAATACATTGAAACTCATTAATGGGCACAAACCTTTTCCCTCATTCTTAAAATGCTGTTATTTCAACGGGCTGAAACTACACAAACAGAATTCCACCAACTGATACATTTTTCACTCAATATTCTAAACACTAACGTAAAAGGCTACTTTCTACTCATCTGTCGTCTGTCAGAACTCGTCTCTGTCTTCAAGTAGCCTCAAACATTAGCATGGACATAAGACATTTCTTTAAAAAAAGAACCAACAGTGATACATCAGAAGCAGCTGCCAGTAACTTGTCAGACATTTCAGGTCAGTGATTTAAACACATCAGTTTAGCGC
>JBBMFX010000128.1:19838464-19850256 GCA_037832545.1 Rhabdalestes septentrionalis | reverse complement strand
AATACACTATTTTTGTCTGTCAAGTCAATTGAAGTAGGTGTTTGTCATTTCAACCACTGACCCAGTACACAGCACAATAGATAGAACAAAAACAGAAACACCACAAGACTACATGGGCAGCACAGTAGCACAGAGCAAGTGCAAAAACACAAGAGCAAATATATAGTTATCCAAAGATCTGCACGTTTTCTGTAAAATATATTAAATCCAATGTTAATAAATACTTAGAACACTAATCATAACCTAGCCATGGTAAACAAGGCAAAATCAGACTGCCAGTTAAGAATAAAGGGAGACTTTTATCTGAGCCTTCTGTAAGCTAATACACATTTGCATTGGAATAAATGCCAACAATGGTTGTAAATTGTTGTAAAAAATATACTTGAAGTTTTGTGTGGTGGTTAGAAACATACAGGTTGTTCTCCAGTCTTGCATTTGTGAAACTCCGTCAGCAGCTCCTGAGTTACCTGGTATTTGAGGTATTTGATGAGAACTACAAAGTAATACTTAACTCCCAAGAGAGAAGCTCTGAGGATAATTAAACAAACACATAGATGAAATTACAATGCTCAGCTAAATAGATTTTAAATATCAATTTTTCTGTTTCCACCACTTTGCATGGTGTTGTACTAGATCTGTGTTCATTTTATGAGCTCTGTAATACTAAGTTAAATCTTCTGTGCTGTAGACCTTGAAGGTAGAGCCGTACCATGACAGCAGTCTGGCAAGATTCTTAATTCAGCGGGCGCTCAGGGTAATTTATCTGCTTTTCACCTTCCACACTGGTAGTTTCGAGTCTCATTATGTGGTGTGTTCTAACTTTCGAAATCTGTTGACCAGAGCAAGCGTGTGGGGCATTTCTTTTTCTGGTACTTGCGGAGTGAGGTGGACGTTTGTCCATATTTTCGTCAACGCATGGCAGCCATAATGGAGGCGTATCTCCTCGGCTGTGGCGAGGCCATGCTAACAAGCTTTCAGCGTCAAGTTCAAGTTGTCACGTCCCTAAATTATGCTGCCATCAAGGTTAAATTGCTGTATCCAGAAAAAACACCACTTTCACCTTCAGGTAATAAGGGCACACTTTCTATTAAATAGAATGTATATTAGTGCAAAAATCTAAAGAATATCCAGTAATAAATGTTACAATTTTATCATTGTGTAATGTTTGTCTCAGCTGCACAGAAACTACAAGAAATCCTGCAGGAGTACGACTTTCCTTCACACTTCCAGGTGCCCTTTGATCCACGGGTCATAGCAGGCAAACTACTTGTGAGTTCTGTGTAAAAATATTTTATGCTATACCGCTTTAACATTGTTTCAAACCTGCTTTTAGTGCTTTTAGTCTGACACAGTATAAACGTTTTTACAGCTCAAAGAATGCAAAGTGATGGCTTCCAAGAAGAAGCCGCTCTGGCTTGAGTTCTCCTGTGTGGAGTCAGAGGCTCCAGATGGACCTCAGGTTGGCATTATCTTCAAGCAAGGTGATGACCTCAGACAAGACATGCTCATCCTCCAGGTAACTTTTTTGAAAATGGAATCTACTTTAAAATTAGACACTTATGTACCCAACATTTTAAAAATGAAAAATAAAACAATGGTTCAATGCGTCTTATAGTTGCAGAGAAATACCTTACCATTAGATTTTAAGATACTGAAGGTTTACAGCTAACCACCACTGTGGCAGGGAAATCACCCCAGTGACACTATAATGTTGGCCAAATTCTGGTTCATATGCATTGGTACCTGCATATTTTGCTCCTGTCTGCTCCAGTACTCTTGCTCTACAATCTAATTAATGTTTTTTAAATTTCTGAATCAAAATTGAAAAGTTGTTTTATTTATTCATAAAATTCTTCTCATACATTGGAAATAAGTAGGTCTGACACAAAAGACACATAGAGCTGAAAGCTTACATCATAGTCTCATTATAAGTCACCAAAACTAATCGCATTGCAATTTGTCAGCTGTAAAGGAAACATTAGTGCTATAAATTATTTTCTACTGTATTTTAGACACTGATGGTCATTGACTCAGTTTGGCAGCAAAATGGCCTGGATCTCAACCTTGTTCCTTATGGCTGTATATCTACAGGATATAACATAGGTATGCAAAAAACACTAAGTTTTGAGTGCGGTTATTAAAAGCCAAAGTCTAAATACTATATACATTTTTTCTAAAATGTTTTGGACACGTGTACCATTTTAACATTTTTCAACCTCTCTTACCCCTCACAGTCAATCAAGTTGTTATTGCCATGGGTCTCTTAAGAGTTGTGTAATTAAATTATCTCTGTATTTGGTTTGTGGCTCATTCAAAAGGTTGTGTGGGCTTTTAGGTGAACTTTAATGTGAAGATGTAGAGTCAAAGTGCTGAATGCCGACTAGGTAGATATGTCAATATTAGAGCTGTAACGATACACAAAATCCACGATTCGGTTCGTTTCACGATTTTTGACTCACGGTTCGTTCGTATCGCAATACATTTGCGGTGGAGAGGAAAAGTTCTGAGGCGCCATTTTGTTTGGAGACACCTTACCTTTACCACAAAATTATAAACCAATATTTGCTTAAATACTCATCCTTTCCATTCATACTGAGAGTCGAGAAGTCGAGTTTGAGGAGTAGACTCTTCTCTCTTGGTTCACGGCTCCGTTCAAACCAAAGAAACTCCGCCCAGGTGCCCGGAGCCACAAAACTCGCTCAAAACCAGTGGCAGAGCTAGAATTTTTTACATGAGGTGGCCAGGGGGTGGCCACTGCTATTTCAGGGGCGCCACACCAGTACACGCACTGTACTCAAAGTAATATAATGTAATAAATTAATAATAATATAATAAATGAAGGAATTCAAATGTTTTGTTCGGAAAAACAATGCTGAGTTCTTCAACAAAAACTTTAGCATAAAGAAAAAAATAAGAAAAATAAGAACACAGAGACCACAGAAGCGTCGTTAAGGCCATATTCATGTTTTTTTGTCACATACAGTGTCATACATGGTACAACATGTTGTGAAATGCTTACTGCAGCCCGACCTTAAAAACTGTAAAGAAAAACAACAGAAATAGTCTGAAAGCCAATAGCATCAGGAACCACTGGTAGCAAATAAAATTTTGGAGTGGCACCCGGGGTGGCCAATCGGATGTCAGGGGTGTCCAGTGCCACCCCGGACCTCCCTCTGGCTCCACCACTGCTCATAACAAAATAAAAACAATTACACTCCAGCGCAGATTTATCAAAGCCCAGCCAGCTTATAGACACTTTTAAGCCCAGTGTCATAACTTACATGTACTCACAGTGATTCAATTTAGCAAACAAGTGGTACGTCCGTGCTCCGTATGTTAGTAAACTTCTTGTGGGAGGGCTCTTTGAAACCCTTAGATCCTCAGCTATTGGTTAAAAAAAAGAAATTGACGTGACAATCCTCCTATTACGGTGAAAAACGTATGTTTCTGGGCAGGAACTGTAAACGGGAAAGAGTTGGACGGCGTGTGTCTGTGTCGCGATTCAGCCTCCTCACACCGCGACAGGGGTTCGTTTATGTGAGTGTCGCGATTTCGGTTTTGTATCGTATATTGTTACAGTCCGAGTAAATATGTGGGGTGTTTTATTGTTTCTTTTGGATTAAGAAAAATAATTTAAAATGGGCTGTGTTTCATTTTATACATAGAGTATTTTTATGCATGATGCAATTTTCTGTATTTTTCCATAATGCAGGTATGATTGAAATTGTGAGGAATGCTGTTACTATTGCTGCTATTCAGAGAAATAAAGGAGGGACAAAAGGGGCATTCAAAAATAATGCCCTTTTCGAATGGCTCAAGGAAAAGTGTCCCCTGCAAGAAATGGTATGAAGTGATTTATCCACTCAAACTGATACTTTACGTACTTTATTAATGTGAAAAGGCTGTGCATGTTTTAATGTAATAAATTGGATGTCTCACTTACATCCCATCCAATACACACACTCACAACTCTTTTGGTTTTTACCCTCCCAATAATCCTTGATGCCGCAGCACTACCGATCAATGGAGAAATTTGTCAGCTCGTGCGCTGGTTACTGTGTGGCCACGTACGTGTTGGGTATAGGTGATCGACACAATGACAACATCATGATAACAAACCAAGGTAAGAGTGAGGTGGGGTCTGTTTACAAAGCAGTCTATAATTAAGAATTAACATTTAAATCAATGAGCATTAAAAGTTTAACCTCTGATTAAAATGGGCTTCAAGCTGCTTTTTTGTTAAGAATAAGTAATCATGCTGTGATTTCAAGTGGAGAAATTAAAGTCCAACTTAACAGGTTATATTCTATTTTTGCTTAAAAGGGAAAAACTACATTCACAGATTGCTAGTTCATACACCATACCCTCAGAGTGCAGACTTGGCAAGAAATGGAACGAAAGAACTAAAATAGATCTAAATTGTCCAGCATTAGCAGTAATTGCTGTAGCTTGGTGACTGGAGAGAAATTGTGTTCTTTCTTCTTACATTGGTCTATTTTGTTTTTGGAAGGGAATCTATTCCACATTGATTTTGGACACATCCTTGGCAACACCAAGAGTTTTTTGGGTGTGAATAGAGAGAGAGTTCCCTTTGTCCTCACTCCTGATTTCCTGTACGTGATGGGTAGAGTGAAAGGAGAATCAAGCCTCTACTTCCGGAGGTTTAAGGTAAGTAAACATACATATATGTATAATCTTAATATCACATATTAATATAATCTATAGTGCTGTCCTTCTCTGGAAACCAGTATACTACCTGGACACTCATTAATTAGCAATCACTGAAACTACACATTTTTCTGTATTAAAGCGATTCACACAATATTCATACAAAACATTGCACTCAGACATGCACATATTTATATTAAATTCTCTCAGTGATAAATTAAACGAGTCAAGCAAGCTAGTGCCATTAATTTTTCTTATGAGACACTGTTAATAAATAAGGTAAAAATCTAAATGCTCTTTCAGTGGGTAAAGTTTCACAATTATGCTAATTGTTATCAGTTGTGCATTTTTGCCTTGTACATTTTTCTTTCAATATAACCTAGAACCATAGAGGGCTGTTTTTAACTATGTTTATTTTTCAAAAAGTTTTTCTGCACTTGGTTTCCATCTAGGTTTGGATGGAAGTTCCTGCTTATATACTTAAATGTATGATATAAGAACATTATGTCCAATTCTGAATCCATATCCAGGACTCCAAAGCTCCTATCCAAGCATCATCTTAATTAAAGCTGTGCTCTCATACACTGCAGAGTGTGGATGAATGAGAAGATAAGATAAGACAAAATAAAATACATCTTGATTAGTCCCGCAAGTAGGAAATTTGCATTGGTATGACTAAAAGAAAAAGAGCAGCAAAACAACACATACGAGCAATAGAACAAAACAAAATAAAATAAAGAGTGCATTGTAAGACTAACGCAAAAATATGAAATTGACTTTTGTTTATGTTGTCTATAGTGGAAATACACATATATATACACATATACACATATATACATACACATATACACATATATGTGTCTGTGTATGTGTATATATTAGGGGTAGAGCTGAGCCTGAATACGGTATGTGGAAAGGCACAAATAACGTGTTTTTTACGAATACGGTATTTGGACAAATACTTACAGGGTACATACTCCGCCTCCCCCGGTACACTCGCGCCTTCGGGAGTAGATCCTCCACCTCCACCTACACCCCCCGTCACCCACTCAAGTTCAGGAGTAGATTCGGGGAGAGGCGGACGGAGTTTACACGCAGCATCGTGAATTTTACTCGAACACAAATACAAATACAAATACGAATACGAATAATTTTCCCTTTTAACAAATACAAATACACATATGAATAGCGGCCGCTATGCACACCTCAAGTATACATACATACATATGTATGTAGGAACAATGTGGGTATACATACAGATACACACTGGAGTGTCCTCAGCAGGCATTAGCAAAAGAGTAATAATGTAATTAACAGTTGCAGATTGTTCACAGTAATATTATATCCCCAAAATATCTGTCCCATTTGTGCAAGTGCCGGCTAATGATGTTGTACCTGAGTGTTGAGAGTCTGGTTAAAATGCTCAAGAAGATAGTTGTTCTGGGTACACAGTGCCATGGTCCTGTTCTCTATGATGGCCTATTAGTGGTATATTTGCCCCATGATCTATACCTCTATAGTGGATCACACATCCCCTACCGTGGATCAGACTTCCCCTTCCTTAGCTGGCTCTCTACTCAGACCACAAGCTGCTTTTTCTGAACATAGGCTGAGTACTGTATATCAATTCATTGGCAGATTCATGACAGTGATGTTGGCACTGCAATGCTAACATGGCACTGGAGGTTCCCTAGCAACAGGGTGCTGACAGGCGTCTGAAAGGTCGGATTTTACTGTGCTCCTTTGGAAAATCAGGGCATGGCCTGACTCCCCAATTTGCATAGTTTTGTTTGTCAACAGCACCATTTTTTTTCTGTGGGATGAGACGCTTAACAGTGCCATGTTCAGATGTGTTGCTACAAATTCCATTTGCAGAATCAGAGAATCTTGTCACCACATGTAGTGGGCAGGTGGATGGTTCCAACTGCTGCACTTGTTTACTTTCAAACACTAATCTAGCTCTTTGCAGTGGCTGTTGTGCTAGCTTGCAGCTCTGGGCTCTTTCTCCAGCTATGAGTTGCCAGTAAATTTCTCAGTCCTCCTAAAGCCACTGGCTGCTGGTTGCTGGCTGCCATGGCTGAATAGCCTCATCACTAGGTAGACTGACAGAAATAGTTGTCTTCAAAACTTTCTGGTATCACCATGTGAAATACCACTGTGTTTGTTTTCTCCAAGTCTCTGCACATGTCCTCTGTTTCTTTACTGCTGGCCTAATAACAGGGACTTCAGAAGCATTTTTATTGTGAGGGGGATGCGTTGGTCTACGCATGGGGGCGGGGTTTGGGTGGGGTGGGGTTTGTTTGGGGATGGGCTTGCTGCGTGTGTGCAAAGTCTTTTCTTTTTAGGGGGTGGGGGTGTTTGGAAACCCCTGTTGAATGTTGAATCATTTGCGAAAGGATCCACTCCACTTAATTGATAGCAACACTGGAAATCCGCTCGGGTTTGCCAACAACTCTCCGCATTACAGTGAAGTGAAACTTCAGTGCACAGACAGGCTGCTCGGATTTCCACGGTTGTGGATATTGGTTAAGTGGAGTGGAAAGTTTCACGAAAGATTCAAGATTCAACAGCGCTGGGTGAACAAATAATTTATGTTAAATTTGTGCGTGTGTGTGTGTGGGGGGGGGGGGGGGGGGGGGGTCCAAACAAAAAATTCTGAAACCTGAGGTGGACACACACCCCTCTGATTGTCTAATGATTACCTTCGCAGTCTTGCAGTGTTTGCCAGTGTTTTGTTTTCCGGATTGTACTTTTTCATTGTATTGTTTAACAGTGTCACATACTGAGACTTGCAGTGATTGTAGCCCCACATGGCTGATAAAAATGAGAAGGTCAGTGTCCCTGGGTGGGCCTGTCCTTTCATGCTAGTGTATCCTTAATAAATCTCAGAATGCACATTAATAATTGCATCAAGATACTGTTTCATGATTTTAAACAAATTACCCATCTGTCGCTAAAACAACTTACAACAGGTTTGTGTCTGTTTATGTGACAAGGTTTAGTCTACTTTAAGAATGCATTCCTGTCTTTAAATCCTAATATAACTAACCCAAATCAAATACTCATTTCCAAATCAACCCAAATCAGTCAAATCATTCAACTCTGCTACAGGGTCCCAGTTTGCCTCAGCTTCTGCTCTGGTCATATTACGTTCCACCAGTTTGCCTAACCTTTTTTTGTCCTGTTCTTTAGGACACGTGCATCCAGGCCTATTTGTCCCTGCGCAGCGAGTCGCGAATGCTGCTCACACTCTTCTCCCTCATGCTACTGACGGGTATCCCCGAGCTGAGTGCAGCGCAGGACCTGCACTACCTGCGGAATGCGCTGCAGGCGGAGCAGAATGAGGAAGAGGCGCGTCAGCATTTCCTGCAGCAAATCAACCTGTGTGTGGAGAAGGGCTGGACCGTCCAGGCCAACTGGTGGATCCACTTGGTGGCTGGAATCAAGTAGAGCCAGGGGAGAAATGTAATGAACTTTTCTACTGATGATTGTGTGTTGGAATTTTACACTTGCATGCTACCCATACTATTTCAGCTTTAGTGCTTTGTTCAGCCATCATATTATGCCATAATGGAAGGATGTGGCAGCGACTAATGAGTTTAGCTTCTTTTAATAAACTGACATTATAACTTTCTAAACGTGCAGCTTTTTTCCTCCCCGAAGTCACACTATACAATATAAGAAAGGCAAAGTTAATGCAAATAAAACCTCTGAACCAGAAGATGAATCTATTTGTACCAGATTAATTCAATTACTGTCATGTGATATCAGGGGTGGTAGTGGCCTAGTGGGTAGGATATTTGACTTTGGACCAAGAGTTTAGGGGTTCAGTATACCACCACTGGGTTCGTCTTAACACCAAGTTGCTCCAGGGAGACTGTCCCCTGTAGTTAGGGAATGGAAGTTGGCTAGAAAGGTCTGCTAAATACCTTGATGGTCCTATAGTGGTCCCTTTCTATTGATGGATGAAAAAGAGGCCTCTATTGGAAAGCAAAAGATACCTTCAGTCTGAATATGTGTGCTTAAATATTGCTGTACACTGGGGTTTTAAAGGTTTAATTCATGGATGTCAGCAACATGTGAAGAGTACTGTTCAGAATATGTAGAATTACATGGACTTCACAGTACTAACTTTATGGAAATGCAGCTAGATCATATCTAAACTAATATCTTGTTTGTTTCTGTCTCAATGGCTTTTTAAGTCATTGGTTTTTGAGTGATCCGTATTCATCAGTGTTACCATAACATCTTCTGATTATCTGAAAAACCCACACTAAAACCTTTATACTATCCAAATGAACTCATTTATGTCCTTCACATTGTCCCCATGTTTTAGTATTATCCCATTGAGATTTGGAAACAAGTTTCTTAAACTACAGAAACCCCAGCCTCCCGACCTAATATACTTAACTATGGCTGTTAAGGTGATGGAGCTATTTCTACGAACAGTAGTGAAACACACATGCTCTTTGCAGGTTATTTTCATTGAGGATCCTGCACTAGTTCTGTAATATGCCTTTCATGACTACAGAGGGCAGTGTAGATCATGCTGCATGAGCATATTAAGTGCAGCACAATGCGATAAGCACAATGACCTAAACAGCTAATGGTAATGCCATTGATATATCCGAACACTGCCGTTTTTTCCCAGAGCACAGAAACATAGAGGCCCACATACCTCAGTCTGCACTGGGTATATTTGGTTTATGTATCCTGTGCCTCAGTGTTGATGTTCATGCCATGTCTTTGAGCCATCATCTGAGTGAAGCAAATATCAGAAAACATTCAGGAAATTATGCAAGAATTAGCAAATATCAGTAATTTTTTCTGTAAACGCCAGTAATTTTAAGGAAACAACCCACTACTTACTCACTCACTTTATGTATAAGGCATCGAATATTGTTAGAGCACAAAAAGCAGCAAGGCTGCTGTTGCTGTTTAAGTAGAGGCAGTAGTGAGAAAGAGGAGGGGTACCGGGGGTATCTTTGAGGGTGCAAGGGTGTTGTCAGTAGTTAAGGGGGGCATGGGGGTAGGGGGATGTCAGAGCCGTCTGAATGGTTGCAGTCAGACAAGCTTGCATGCAAGCCTCTCTTCTACCGTATCTGCGCCCATCTTCCTCCGTTTCATTTGATTTTCATCTTTTCTTTCATGAATTCATTATTTTATCTACTAGCTTGTTTATTTGTAGCTAGATTTTTCCTCCCTTCACCCATTTCATCTACATTTTTCCTTTCTCCATCCATGCTTCCCCCCACCTCCCCCTATGTCTGTCTGTCTGTCTGTCTCATAGCTTAAACACACACACGCACACATACACACACTGACTCAGTGCAACTGATGTGGTGAGCACATGGTCAGCCCCCACAGTGACTGTATTGCTTTTTTGGAACTGTGCAATACTCACTCACAGAAGACTTTAGATGCTGATGCCGCACTCTTTTGGGAGGTAAGTGTATGAGTTTAAGTCTTGATTATTCTTTTTTTTTTTTCAAGCAATGTAAGCATGCCAGTCTAGCATGGCACCCTTCACTACACCAGCCACAATAGCCAAGGGGCATGGAAAGCACTAGATGGAACCGACCATCAACATCATGAATTTACATTATTTCAATAAAATTGGCACTTTTAAATATGGATGCAGATACACATACATACATACACACAGATTTTAACTGTCCAAAACATGGAATTTTTCCTTGGTTACCAATGCAAATGGTGCAAAAATTTCTTTAGAGCAATGGAAAAGAAGAACTCATTATGGTTCCCTGTAGAACCTTCCAGTACACCATCCTTTAGAGAAAAGGACATCTCTAAAGAAGAACCGTTCTGTGTAGAACATTTCTACAGATTTAAATGACTAATAGAGTAAAAATGTACATGAAGGTCTAACAAAAGTCCTTTTCACTTTGGAAATATGTCCAAGCCAAAAAATATTAATGAGTGTAAGGCAGTGTGTTCTCAATGTGTATATAAGGTCAGCTTATGGAAGGTAACCTTTAATCTTCGCTGAATATGGTGAGCTTTTGTAGCAACAGTACATTCATTAAATGTCCATGCACTGATGCGACTTGCAGCACAAAAACTTTTTACTGTTTTTTAATTAAGGTCAACTAATTTGAGCTCAGGTGGTAAAAGACGAGAGCACCATTAACTATTTTCATGGTCTTTAAAAATCATTTTCATTAAAGTATATCAATAGCCCAGTATCACACACAACTTCAACTTTCCAAATATCCCAAAATGTGCCAGAACTCAAAGAAATACAGTTGCATGCATTTAACTTAATAAAAAATGAGATTGCAGTTCATGTAAACATATTTTTTCAATTGTAAGGCAAAAGGCAAACAGCCTATTTGGTTTTGTGTTTTAATCTTTATAAAACTGTATATGACTGTAGTCACAGTACGAGCATTCATGAAATGCAGCCTGAGTGCACGTGGCAGACTCAGTGTTGACCTAATTCATGTCTGATGGCACTCCCTCTGAGTGTGTGTGTGGGTGTGTCTGTTTGTGTATATGAGGGTTTTACTAGACAAATAATATTTTTTTTTCGGCAAGCTTTCACCTGACCAATAGGTATATCAGTTTCAAATGCAGTCCACATACCTTTGGTTTAAAGTAGAAATCTCTGCAGAAAATAAGTCTCAATATAAAAATCTCTCTGGATTGAAACATTAAAAAAATAATTATGAATCTCATATATGAACTGAGTGGACAATGGCATTAATGGTGCATTTTGAAGTTAACAATGCTTGCAGGTCAAACTCTAAAATATAAAATGTGTGAAAAAACCTGTAGTAATACAGTAATGTTTCACTGAATGCCCAACCTTTTTTCCTGTACCAACAGAATATTGCTCCAGTACACACTTTCCACATGGTATCAAGTTAATGGTCAGTATAGATCTGACATTACAGAATGTACAGTATATATTACAGAAGTTAAATGTAAAATGTAATGCAAATAACTGTAAGTAGGGATTTCTTTATAAAGGCAGTTAGGTCATGTGAAACGCAGTGATGACTCTAAACCAGGGGTCTCCAACACGTAGCTCGCGAGCTACCAGTAGCTCGCAACCCCTCTCCAAGTAGCTCGCCGAAGGGTTAATGAATCTACATACATTT